>WHYT01016765.1:4307-85116 GCA_009806455.1 Tetrax tetrax
TTTTTTTTTTTTTTTTTTCTGATGAACTGAAAGCCTGTGAAACAAAATTTTGTTCCTATGCTGGTATTTACAGATTTTGGCACAGTAAACTCCTCATGTAGTCCTTGGTAAGCAAAATATTGAACTCCTAGTGTTTTTCTCTATGAATATGTTTTATCTTTCTGTAACAAGTCTTTTTGCTCTTCATGGGACTAGCTGACCTGCATGTTTCCTGAATTCTGAAGAGTGGAATGGAGCACACTATGCTGGTCATGGTTGCCCTGGAGTCGTATCCAGGATTAATAGCACCATAACACTCAAGGTCAAGTTAGACCAAAGTGTATATATGAAACCACAAATGACAAAAAATCTCTCCATTCTCTTTTGTCTATTCTAAATTAATAGAGAGATGTTACCGTTGTTTAAAAGCTATAGAAAAGAAAATAGATAATCTTGAAATCTTATTTACCAAGTATTTTTCCTGATTTCATAGGAATAGTTGACACCAGTAAGAACCAATAATAGTTGCACTAAGCTTAGTGCAACTTGAAAATTACATGCCCCCAAAACACAAAAAGAATAGCAGTTATGGAGATTTTTGATTTTTCCATTACATCTTTCTTCTACAAATAGCTATTTGAATGTTGCCACTTCTATTGACGTTATTCAGAAAAAAGCAGCTAGTCATGGGAATTTTCTCTTTCTCTCAGTTCAGTAAAACTTTTATGCAACATTTTTCTTAAATAATTTATCTTCTTTCAGGATCTGTCAGACCGGATTTCATTTAACACAAGTCTACCACAGATTTTAAATGTTGCAGGTCCTTTGTTCTGGTATACAACAGAAGAATTCTCAGGTGATAAGAAAGCAAGCCAATGTGAAACAAAACCTAGCAACCATAAAATCCATTTTATATTTCCATAGATTTTTTTTTTTTTAATGTTGTTAAGCTCCATATCATATAGTTGATATTTTTGACTTCTGAAGCATGTGTTTGATATACACATAGTAGAATCAGATAAGTCTAAATCTATTCTACCTTGCAATTCCTACATCTTCTTGACAAAAGTAGTACATTTGCTTATTTATAAGATTATGTTTCAGTGAATTGTTGTTTTAAAAGATCTGGATGAAAAAAAATGCTTATTTCCAAACTAAAGAAGTATAGGAAGCATTGATCTATAACCATTCTCTGATGTATTTTCATATTTTTTTCTATAACTAAATATGCAGTTTATATCTATAGTTATAGAGTTTTTCTCTTGTCATGTGAACTTTAATTTGTCTTTGTGTATACAAATGATCTTAACTACAAGCATCTCCCCAGTACAGATGTGTCAGGCATCAGTATAAACGGATTATTTCAGGATTCAGTATTGTCAGCAAAGCTTGTAATCTCGACTGGCCTTGAAGAATTCACTGAAGTGGTTATTTCTGAGATGAAGTGCTTCCATCGTCCTCTGAATCTACCCATTCTTTTTTTTTAATAGGGTGTACTATGAGATTTTATCATTCCTCCTGTTATTTTCTTAGGAATGCCTATCACATAATTTTATTTTAGCAGGTGAGCATGTGTAATTCTTCTAGAGCACTTCTAGAGCTGACATGAAAGCTCTCAAAAACTCTTTCTCCGCACAGCCCTCGACAGCTTACATTTGCACCCAAGTTTTCATCTTTGAGATCAAGGCATTGAAAAGAAACAGTGGATCAGTGCCTTTGTTCTTCTGTACCATTTTTCACTGCTCACTGAAAGACAGGCAGAGGACGAGATAAGCACAGACAGACAGGCAATATAAGCACAAAGGCAGGAAGGTTTCTGCTCAGGAAAAGCAGCAGATTTTTGAACAGTGACAGTGTCAGCTAGGTTTGTCTTGACTTAGCATTCACCTCCTTTGCGGTATCCATCTACAGCCACTGTCCTGTCACACATTTCGGGACAATTATTACTCTGTCACCGTAGCCCCTTTAAGGGAGCAGTGTGACAAGTCTCTAGGAGAGGCAGGAGTTGGGACCTTCTAGCACTTTGTACTGAACTGCGTGCTAGAGGACTTCCTTGGAGCAGGACCAGCCTTAATAGCTCGGTAAGATCAAGCAGCAGCAGTATGGCCCCAAGAAATCTCAACTTTGCTGATGTGCTTTGAGAAGCTAAGCAAAATGCAGCATGTTCTGCTACAGAGTTCTTAGTTGATCTTCCCCAAAGTAAACGCACATGAAGAATCTCTGCAGTAGCTATGGCAAGAGCCAAATGACCCAGCTTGGCAAGGCTGGACATCTTAGGTCCTCTGCTGGAAGAAGCTTTCCTTACCAACAAGAAACAGAAGCCGGAGTTTGTGATTTTATTCTAATTGTATTAACAAATTAATTTTCTCTTTTGATGAACTTGTGTAAAAGTGATTTTTCTTTTTGAAATGTGTTTGTGGAAGTAAATGTGTATTTCCATGGCAATGAGGCCTGATGCTCCCACAATCTTCTTGACATTACTTTATGCATACATCAGGCATTCGATACAACAAATTAAACAGC
This sequence comes from Tetrax tetrax, assembly GCA_009806455.1. NCBI lineage: Eukaryota > Metazoa > Chordata > Aves > Otidiformes > Otididae > Tetrax > Tetrax tetrax. The sequence goes on from WHYT01016765.1 coordinate 6,810, forward strand.
AGCAATTATTGGTTAGCAATGCAAGCCTCAAATTCTTAGAATTTGTAGGAATCAGAAACTATATTATTATTTTAGGAACAGGAACTCGTATCCAGACAGAACACAAGTGCAGTGTTTTGATCTTGACTGAAAAACAGTGTGTATCACCTTGGGAAAAAAATCCATCCAGTGTTCCTATCCATGGAAGAGTGGACAAAGAAAAAGATATGACAATTATTCCCACACTTGTTTATCTTCCATTGAGCAGTGCTAGGATATTAATGAGATAGACAAATATAAAAATTTGAGTGGACCGTTATTTAGCTAACCTGTTAAAACAAGAATTATATATTACATAGAGTGAATAAGCAGCATGATTTGTCTGCGTACAATTTAGGGATTAAAAAAACTATTATTCATATAAAAATTTAAAACTACCACCAAAGTAAAGTTGATTCAAAGTACTCATACTATTATTTTTGTGAAAAATGCCTCTGAATTCTTACCTGAAGTTTCAGAATATTAGAGTTTTCATATTTTTATCTGGACTTATGCGAGGTAAACTTTGTAAGATAATTCTGAACCTTAACTTTAACCTTTAATTTTACCCAGAGTTAAAAGTTACATGAACCCACTCCTTACAGACCGTTTATGATAGCCTTCCTCAATTAAATAGTACCATATTCCGCAAATAATTCTCACTGTCGTAATTAGGGCAACATGTGGAATTCAGTATAACCCAAAATTAATAAGGATATCTGAATCTAGCGTTTCAAAAACAGATAGTCCACATTACCTAATTTGCATGTTAAATAGAACCTTAGTGCTGTATGAGCAAACTGTCACAATCTGGCCCCATGCATTTAAATTTTTATGGAGGCATATTAACTTCCTATTCTTTAAATATATTTTCCCCAAAGAAATAAAGTCTGTGGGATCTCGATTACTATATCTGCTAATTATGACTAAATAAAATGCTTTAATTTACAAGGTACTCTATTCAAACATACTGCTTTCAATTACTGTACCAAATATAACAGTCACAATATGCAACTTGGATTGAATCTAAATGAATGAATCTAAACATTGAGATATGCATCGTTCACATGTCAATCAAATCAAACCTGAGGATGAGCGTCTCTTGTGACAAGCAGTAACAGATTCCTCCAATACAGTATGATCCATATTGGCTATGTAAATATATTATTTTTAATTAAAAAGTATATTCTCATAATGCAGATATTATAGTTTAATTTCTATTCCCAACATATTTTCACAAATATGACTCCTGATTCTCTCTTTAATGGGCTCTATGTTTGCCAAAATAGTCTCAAAAGAATACAGTAATGTTTAGCTCTACGGTTAAAATAATTTCCTTATGCCATGGGTTATGAAGACAGAGCATGAGACTTACAGACTGAATACAAATCCACCAGGTACCATTTGTTGCTTCTGGATTTTTTTTGCCAGAATATTTTACTTGGTAGAGAATTAATATAAATATATACCTGAAGTCCCTTAATCAAATACCTGCCTATATGGACATAGCAGTATCTTTACTGACATCTCCCAGAACAGGATGTGGGGTTATTCACACATGGGAATAGCTATCTTCAACCCTTAACATTTCAGCTATTATCTAAATGAAACAATAAAAATAGAAATAATAAATACACAGATGAAGGACTTGACTGAATACTCTTTTTTTTTCCCATCATCACGGAAGTTATTAACAAATTATGAACACTCATATCTGCACAAAATACCATTTAAAATGGCTGTAAAGGACAGGCAGGTGCAGAGGAATTTATTTTGTGTGTATGGACAGTGGCAAACAAACAAGCTATGATGTTATTAAAGCTATCCATTAATGTGACTGTCCAGCAGAGTTAATGTGTCTTTACTAAAGGATGAAAAAAGGTGTATTTTTCTAGCTCTGCAGATAAGTGCAATTCGGAGTATATTATGGCTTTGGATCCAGCAGTCATATCTAAAAATCAATTGCTGGAGTTCATTCTTGTCACCCAGTTGCCACGGCGGGGTATAGTATGCCTTCCCCAAAGTGAATGGGAATCTTATTTTTCACTTTAGTGTAGTCAAGATTATGCCTGTGATCTCTTGCAATTTTCAAGCTTGATGTTCCTACAACTGCAAGAACTTGAATCACCATCTGCAGAGGCTTGGCATACCTACTCAAAAAAAGTCCGGTGGTCAGAATATCCATAAGTGGATGGGGCACATTAGGCACACTTTTGGAGCACACCTTCTGATTTAGTTTCTCCGAAATGGACACCAGTTCTTGTCTTCCTTTCTGAGAACCATTCCAGAGGTGCATTCCCAAATCAAAATGCTGATGCAGAGAGAGGCAAAGTTCCTTGGGGAGGGAAGCCACTTCATGTCGTAAATCAAGACTTGGATTAAACTGAATAACTTCCGTTATCAAATGTACGTGTGTGTATGCGTGTCACATAGTTTCATACAACATTTCTCTATAGGGACTTTATTTTTTTTTAAAGAGGAAATTGACATTTAAGAAGCTGCAAGTTGAAGATTCAGTTTCTCTTTTAATTTGCATAAGAATACTGAGCTATAATCTAATAAGAACTTCAAAACAGAAAACAAAAATATCTTACAAAAGCTGTCTTTCAAGCATGTAGGGATTCAGAATGTTTCTGTAAATTGCAGTCTTCAGGCTGATTAGATATTTCCCATGACAGCATCACCACAGACCTGGAGGGGTGTTTTAGCTATACCCTCACTCTAGATCTGTGTCAAATAGTGATAGCATAGTTTCTTGCATGGTAAGCCTGATTTCTGAGGGTAGCTCTTATGTACCATAATACAAACCACTACTCATTCTTGGTAGTTCCTTAGAGGCATTGCATCTAATCAGTTGTTTTATGTCCCTACTCCTTGCAGGGAGGTTGGACTAGACAACCTTTAAAGGTCACTTCCCACCCAAACCATTCTATGATTCTATGATTTTTGATACTGTGATTTGTGCAGGTACACCTGTGCACGTGCAACAAGTTCAGGACTTACTGAAGCTGATCAGGAGAGAGGCCACAATGTGTTGTCTTCTCCTTAGTGCATAGAGCTTACAAAGCCAACATTTTGAGCACCTAATAAAAAGAACGGCACCCAAGGATTCCTTCTTATGGCCAAAAGAGTGTCTTGAGAGGTAACTGGCAATTTTCAGAGTATCATGTAAAGTGCATACTTTCAAATGCTCCATCTATGTCAAATCCCCACTGCACAGACAATGGGGGTAAGGGAGTGGAATTTAGCCCAGTGTGCTTTCCTGTTTTTTTTTTTTTCTTTATATCTACATCTTCTTAAGCACATCTGTAGCTCTATGGACAGACTGTTGGAAGAGTAACACAATATTAGGCTATTCACATATTCCACCTTCAGGAAACCATGGAATAGCCGAGGTCAAAAGGCATCTCTGGAGACGATCTTGATCCCTCTGCTCCACATAGGGTCAGCTAGGACCAACTGCATATCGTGATCTTACATGGTGGTATGCAGGGCCTTTCTAGAAGGGATCTCATATTCAGCTTGTTTGCCCAAAGCTGGCCAAGCTGCAGTGCTGCAAGCAAAGATAAGATAGTTGGTGGCACAATTAGCTCAGGCCCAAGTTTCTGGCTTGTCCTGAAGTTTGGGACAAACTTCAAGTGTGGGCTTTGGTCTGCACTGAGAATGGAGTGTTGGTACGCTAATGGAATATTCCATACGCAGATCCACACAAAAAAAAAATCCCATGTCTTATCTTCTGCTTAGTGTTCATGTATACAGCTTTTCTCCTAACGTATGTCCCTCATGCCCAAGATGCTGTATATACTGAAAATTTATGCACGCTTTACATTTAATTTAAACATTTCCATAGCAACTGCTAGATTTCAGGATGTTTTCTCCCAAGATACAGAATATATTCTTCTCAGAACAACTTCCAAGGTTGTGTTTAGCCACATTCATATGACTTTCTACAATTCAATTTTCAATGAAAGGTACCATATCATCTACCAGAAGCAAGTATTTCAACAAACAGATTGACTTCTACGACTTCTTCTATCTCACTCTGTGTTTAAACAAGTAGTTCTGCATCAAATGGAGGTAATGAAGCCTGATTGCTCAGAATCAGTGTTTTTGATTGATAGATGCAGGGGTTTAATAAGGCCCAAGTCCCAACCAAGATGTTCTTCTTCACTCTTGGAATAAATCCAAGATGTGTCTCGCCTTCTCTTTCTCTCTCCCTCTGTGTCTTTAAAACAGACAGTCTACTGTCAGGAGAGCCTAAAGGATTAATATGGTTACTGAAAGCCTAATATTAACCAGCATGCATAACGACAAGAAGACAGGTAAAAGACATAAGACTGCATGTATGCTGAAGTCCGGAACCAACTTCAAGGGACTTGAGGTCATGTATGGTGGACCTAGCAGTAATGAATTGGCGTCATATACTTCTGTTACACCAGAAGCATAGGTGACCTCGAATCACTTTAAAAAACAACAGAGATTCAAGTAGGAATAAAAACCGCAATACAGGCAAAAAAAGGAAACACAGATAGAAATAGAGGAAAACAGGGGAGGTATGGGAAAGATCTTCCTTGCAAATTTTCACTTCTTCCTCATCTGCATTTTACCTTTCTAAATGTCACTTCTTAAAAGGATTTCACAATCGCAAGCTATTTTTCTCGGGCCTTTGCAGTCACAAAAGCAAACTTTCATCACGTCTGATTCCTGTCCCAGGGGCATAGCTGGTACAGCATGCACGTTTTATACTGCTTTACCTCCATGAACAGTCAGCATAAAAGACAAATCTAATGGAGACCAGGTGAATGAAGAATTTAAATTTGCCATCAGGTTACGCACACATTACCGTCATTTTGTGCAAGCAGTAATGCCTAAGCCAGGTGGTGAACAATCAGGCTTCCTATCCTGTCAGGCAGCAACCTGACGCTTTACTTGCCTGATATGTCACACAAACCTGAGCTGCTATGTAAACAGCAATAAATAACAGAGAAGTGGGTGGTGGCACATTTGCATTTGCAACTTGCACATTTCTTCCAGTCCCATCACTTTCATCCTAGGAAGCAAGCGAGGCAGAGATACTCCGAGGATCCTGGCAGGCTCCAGGATATAACCATCAAATAAATCAATTAATTTAACTCTAATGTAATTATCTGCTTTAGATGAAGGGTGATTTAAGCTTTCTGAATTCACTTACAAGATCAAACAGTTACCCTAATAAGTTTATGCTGTTCTAAAGACGATAGTATTCTCGGTGGCCCTGGTACAACTTCAGTGGCTGGAGTGGAGCTCCACTCACATAAATGAGAGCAGCTTTCAGTCAGGCAGCAAGCATTTGATTTCCAGTTAAAAAATAAGTCTTCAAAAATAAAGCCTACCATTACAATTAAACTGTTGTAGGACCTACAGTGAGAATGTACCTGTAGCATTTAAATTATGCTCAATTTATGGACAGAAATTTCAATAACAGCTTCAAAATCAAAGCCATTTCCTCTGGTTTCCAGGGCCAATCTGTTGTAAATCGCAATGTCCTTGGGAGGAGGGACTATAGGTGATGCTCACAGCAAAGACCTAGGATATTAAATGTGACAACATAAAGATCTGCTGTTTATTTTTTTTTAAATGGAAGTAGGGTAGTGAGGAGGAACAATGCCAGACAGGGATTCATAAAAACTGAGCACTTGGTTAAAGGGATGTGATATTCTCAGGTCTTGATCATCAAAACAGAAAGGTCAAGGTACTTGTCCAAGAAATGTGATAAAAAACAGGAGAAAAACTTATAATTTTGCATTCTATATTCTCATGGATTATTACAGTAAAGAGTCTATTGCTGCTGTGATTTCTGTTTTGAGTCCTCCAATTCAGACAACAGGCTCCAAGAGCGCAAACAGATCAGAGGGAGGAGTGCTCAGTTCGTGAACCCTGGCAGAGGTGGAGGAGGCCAGCTGCTCAACAGCAAACAAGGCTTAGGCAGTTCTGCCCCAGAAATGGCACTTTGTCATCTGAAATGCGTAAGGGCTAGGATTTCAGGAGCCTGCAAGGAGAAGTGGCAACTACACTGAGGTTGTAAGAAGGTTAATTTGCACTTAGGTGCATACAAGGCATCTACGCAATTAAGAATTTAGATTAATTTGGGGTCCTGGCTCTGTATTCCCACATACCTCCTCCCATGCGTTGGCTGTTGCTGACCTTCCATGAACAATGCACCACCATGCAACAAATGCTGCCAACGCACAACCAACATGTCTCCTGTCACCAGCTCCATTTCTTCTGCTTCCCTGCCACTGTCCATCTTCTCCCTGTCCAAAGGGGATCTCCTCCTTAGCTCTGAGCATTTTCCAGGTAGTTTAATTTAATTCCTTGTATCCCTGGTATTTGTGCACATATTCCCTGTTCATGATTTCCTTCCTTTCTGATGGCAGAGGTGAGAATGAAATAATGAGAATGCTATGAGGCTGAGAAAACCTGGGAAGCACCATCACTCATGAAGTCCAGGGTGGCTCAGGCTGTGGGAGACTGAGTGACAAGCAATTCTTTACTTGTGGCGTGCGGGAAAGAGAAATAGATGTATGAGAGTCAAACGGAAGCTATTATGTTTAACTTTAAAACTACATTTGTATTCAGTGTATCTGAAACACAAACTTGGCAGGTTATAATGATGGCCTTTAAATCATCAGAAGTATTCAACATTTAATACCAAAGGAGATAAATGGCAGCTGAAGCTAATAAACTGTTAGCAATGTATTATTTCAGCTATCCACTCATAAACTGGTCGGATGTCACATTGGGACAAAGTTTAGAGAATAAATTTCTTTACAAATGAAATGATTGCCTCAAGCAAGACCTAGTTCTGAGTACTGAGAAGAAGGCATGAATCTCAACCAAAAAAATTAAAAATTACTTCAGCTAAAATGAATTTGGACATTGTTATTCTGAAGCTACAAAAGCTACACAGATTAACAGTATAATAACCAAAGGTAGTAATCGATTTAATTATTTCAGTTCATGTTTATTTGCAGCTCAGTTCTCAGTCCTAAAGCTAAAAGCAGAAGTTCACTTTAGCAGTAACTAGAGTTGAACCTTAAATAATAATTAAAAGTAATTTCCTTGGAGGACAATAGATAAGGATATAATGCAAATCCTATTTATATCTATCATGAAAATTCAAATAATCTCAAACACAGCCATTAGAACACGAAGAGCAAATGAGTATATAGACACAGGAATAAATAGCAGGCAATTATTTTAAATGCATTAGATGGAGGACCTTTTATGATACTATTCTCACCAGGACCAAAGACAACAAAACAGAATGATTAAGGTGGAGAAAACTGTCACAAAAATGCTCAAGACTGTATTTACAAAAGGGACAGGAGTGCTGGGTTTCAAGGATGAATGTCCATCATTTTGCCAGGTCAGCTCTGTAGGCACCTGATCCCTGAGGCACCTCAGTTTCCTCTAGCAGGCATCTCCATTTCTGCAGCTAGGTGCATGCACGTCACCTCAGGACACCTGTTCACCTGTAGCGTCTCTTACGAAGAGCCTTACCACAAAATGTTTCCCAACTGGCTGATTTGTAGGGCGTGATTTGGTAAAGCTGCTTAGGCAGTATCTATCCCTTTTAAAACACAGTTCATGGGAAGGAAGGGGAGGCATCCTTCTCCTCTTCCCTCCCCCCATCCTAACTTTCATCTATCAGGACAGAGGAGAGACGAGCTTCAAACTCTCTGCCACACCATATAACTTGAACTGGCATCCTCCACTTGAGTACTCTAACCTGCTGGAGCATGGTTAAAACCTTATACCCAAATTGGGAAGAGAGAGCATGAGAGAAACTGCCACCTCCTAGTGTGCCCTGTACCTTGATGTGCAGCTGTCAACTGGAGGATAGGAGATGCAGAATAAGGCACTTCAAAATCTAATTTGGGCTCAGGAATTCTATTAACTGGTGCAAGTACTTGAAAATGGACCTGGTTCTCAAGGTGGCTGAGCAGCGGTGAAGTAAATGGGAGGAAAGAAGGTGGCTAGCCCATGGTAGAGTATGCAAATCGGGAAGGAGATTGAGAAATTTTGATACGGTGCACTGGAATACGGAAATCACTGGCCATTGAGTGTCTCTAATCCTCTTCTATTTTGGCCTAACATTTCATTACATGTGGCACAGAAATTGATCCTGCCAGCTGTTTTGCTAGCTCTAAGAAGCAGAAAAAACACGTTCAAAATGTGGTAGAAGTCAAGGTAAATTTAACATTTCTTGACAAATCACTATATGACTCAAATAACGAAGAAGGTAATAAAAATAAAGAGGCAGCATGGTCATCAAGACTCTGAACTACATCAATAGATCTGTTCATACTTTTAAAATAAAATTATCTCCCATGCCTGCTTGTGCACAGTAAACAAATAATTTCTTCTAAATGGGAGTAATGTTGTCATACATTCATATACTAGTCACTGTTTGAAAAGATGGTGACAGGAAGATGCATGTGTACTATCTATATTGACTTTTTGAAATAATCTGTTCAATCAACAGTCAGTGCCTTTAATTTGTTTCCTGAGGATGAAGACAACTTCTACAGCTAATCCTGACTTTAAGTCCTTAATATTCTAATCCTTCTCATACATGGACAACACTTGATTAGAGGTAAGCTGCATTTGGTAGAATGTGAAACTGCTCAATTATCTAAGTCATCATTCAGCTGGCTGGCAAAAATGAGAGGAGGAAAACCATGTATTTTTCATAGGAATTTTGTAAAATAACAAGAATTATCACAAAGACATTTTACCATTCATATTATTATAAAAGCAGAAAAAATAGTATCTTTTTAAACCCCCCTATAGAGTGAAGAAATGATGCCTTAAAATGAATGGCTTTTAAAATTAAATATAGCTTTTATTGAAATTTCCTCACTCCCAATCCCAAAAGCAAAGTACCTCCAATATATCTTAAAGAAAATAATGACTGTCCCATTTTAGTGGCAGGGAACTGGGAAAGTGAAAGATTAAACGGATTGTCCAAAGTCACAAAGGCAGTAATTACACTCCAGTGGACTCCATTGGAAACCTGAGTTAGTTATCAGACCATTATGCCAATCTACTGCCCTGGTTACCAATAGTTTGTATTTTGTACTGAGCATCATAAGATCCCACCTGAACCTTTCTGTAAAAAAACACTTTTTCATGGCATAAATGACAATTATTGAATTAAGATCAAGGACAAACCTGGTAGGAAATGAAGCTTCAACCTTACACTTTGATATCTAAAGTGCTTCTGAGAAGGGCGTGGGGGGAAAAGGAATGACCTACCCAGAAGTGTCAGGACAGTATATAAGCAGCATAAACTTCTGCTGTGGTAGCAGAGTTGCTTCATTTACATAAAGAACTGATTTATTGCTGCTAGTAAAGAGCATTTCATCTCATTTAAGTGGACCTTAAATAGAACATTAGAGAAAAAAGTCAGGTCTTTATTGCTGTTGCTATTTCGAAGTAGTGCTCATCTTTCACAAAGACAGGTGTGAATCTGCACTGGAAGACATAATTTCTCTCAAATGTTTTTTGCATTTTTGGACATAATTAATATATCTGCACTGCACCAAGCAAAGATAACGGAACATCTCTGTAGATAAGACCAAGAGCCCAGTTGGCTGCTTCCAGAGGTCTTTGCAAAGTGTACAAAACTTGCTAGCTAATCATATTTCCAGGAAAAAAAAAAAAACAAGAAAAAACCCCAACCCTTTACTTAAGCTGCTGGAATTCTGTTTTTCTCCAAAGGAGGAGTGAAATCTTTACTACTTGTACAAAGGTTAAAGTCTTTATTATTACTGCACCTCTTTCTTCTGGATTTCTCATACAAGTGAGTTCAACAGGTTAATTATGCATAGTCTGCAAAGTAAACCCTTTTATCTTTTAAAAATGTGTTGATAAAATAAAGGCTTCTGCTGTCAGTTTGCTTATGTCACATCAGAAAGAGTAAATAACTAACAGTTTGGCCTTTTTCACCATTAATTATTTTATATACTGCTATCATATTAGCTCCTATGTCTTTTCTGAGTTTTCAGAAAGCATCTGAACCGAACTTTGTTGTTGTCCTCCTATTATTTGAGATTTCTCTTTCATCTCTCTGTTCTTGCCTCCCTATATTTTCCACTTTCATCACTGTGTGCCACAGACATCTACCATTGCTATCAGCTATAAAATTGCTCTTCAGAGTGGAAAATTCTTACATTATGCTTCTCTTTGCTGCCCAGTTTCCTCAGTCCTTTAAAATTGTCTCATGACAATGTAAATTAAACTGGACTGATTAACTCATGGTCAGCTGTAAATTTTGCTACATAAATATTCATGACAACTTACAGATAAACCTGTGAAGGAACTGTGATCTTCATACTGATTTTGAGGCACTTCATTGTTAGAGCAAATCTATACATTTTTCTATGTATTTCTAACTAATAGATGTATGAAGCCAGCCTTTTCTGAACCGTTAGCTGCTTTTTGAACTACAGTAGCAGAACAAAAGCACCATCCTGTGACTTTCATTATTAAAATGTAAGGTAATAGTACCATAACGCATTTTTGGTAGTAGAATAATGATTGTCTGGATCACCAGTTTATATAATACATACAAGTTATTTTCTTGTGATATACTTAAGACTTAGTGTCTTGTGATTAGAGAGGTACTGTAAGAAAACCTTTTGAAAATGTATGCAATTGCTCAAGTCTGTACACATTCAAATTTTGCTGCTCTTCATACTTTTTCTCAGGTATTCTTGAGAGAGACTATTTCAGTATAATATAAGTATGCACTAAGTGCTTTAAAGAAAATACAAAGGACAGGAATGCTTTCTTGGTTTTGTGATGTCTGAAAGGAATGGTAATCTTGTATTCTTTCAAAACACCTAAAAGATACTTGAAGGCAGGCCATTTCTTTTTCTGCTCTACTTGAAAAGTGAAATTCCCAATGTATCCTTATTGACTACCACACATTGTATTAGAATTACATTTCTCTCTAGGCTTCATACTTGAAAGTGGGAGGTTTGTCCTACAAAAGTGTTTGAAAGTTTCTACCTTCTTCATTTACGACTATTAGAGCACGTAGGGTATATTTAGTTTCTGTTTTTCACAACTGGATGTAGTGACTCACACATTCATTTTCAAAGCAATTATTCCTGAAAAGGCTCATATACTGAGGTTGTCAGCTAAATATTTCTTATATGCCTGAAAAGAACGGGCATCTTTGCAGAAACCCATCATTTAACAATTTGCCGGAGCCTATGTTAGCATTATATTTCATTGAATATTTCAATTTGGATTTTAATCGTTTTCATTCATGGGTGCTAAATTAATGAAATGATAAATCCAGGACCAAATTAATCCCTGACAAAAGCATAGATTTACTACCTTAAAGTCAGTCTCTGTTTATTCACAAAAACAACACGAACAAGAGGAATGCTTCAGTGAGCACTTTATTGAAGCAGACTTCCCTATACTGAGTAGTTTAAGCATACAGAAAAGAGAAGTCATGTTTAGAGCTTATTCTGTAGTCGCCACAAATAACCTGTATTTTAAATGTGTAACTCAACAGTACATGAAATCTGTAAGCACATCTCATTAAGGACTTTACCCTGCTGGTTGGGGAAGAAAAGAAAACTGTGACAGCCACAGCAAATTGTCTTGAAGAGCCATTTCAGACTAAGCAGAAACAACTTCACTTAACATGAATTTTACGTCTAAATAAAATGCAGATAACTCCATAAAAGACTACAGAGCCTTAACAATTTAGATTCTTTAAGCTAAATTCCTTAAAAAGAATGGTAGAAGCAGAAGCAACCCCTTCTAGTGCATAGCCAGCATTGCGTGACACTTCACTTCATGAGTTCCTCCTCTCAGAATTTCTTATGACTGCAATTCTTCCCCAGTGTCAAACTTGCTGTAGACAGCTCCATGCCCGTGACAAGGAGAGGAAACAATATTCTCCTGCGGCTTTAGAGATCATTAGGTATAATCACGGCAAAGCTCCTTTATCAGAACAAATCCAGTTTAGCATGACATTGTTGGAGGTCTCTTGAGATGGCTAAACCTCAGAGGTTTTCTCATATAACTCTTACTGTGTCAATATTTCATTTAAGTATGTTTCTGACATTCTGCTAGACAGTTTTCCTTTAAAATAATGTATGATAGGTTCATAGGAGAATTCTAATTGAAAAGCACCTCAGGGACCTGTCTCTAGTTTAACCCACTGCTCAAAGGAGGATCAGCTACGAAATCACACCCAGCTACTCATCTAGACCAATCTCAAAATGGACCGAGACTACAACCTCTCTGGGCAACCTGTTGTAACCCAGGACTGTGCTCACCATGAAAAAAGATTCTCTTTGTGTCCAGGCCAAGCCTCTTGTTTCAATTCACACCCATTGTTTCTCATCCTCTCACTATGCACTTCTGAGAAGTTACCCCATCTTCTCAGCAACATCCTTGTAAGAATTGGAAGGCTGATGTTAAGGCACCCTGAAGCTTTCTCTTCTCGAGGCTGAACAAGACCCATTCCCTCAGCCACTCCTCTCAGGTCAAGTGCTCCAATCACTACCATGTTGGTGGCTCTCTGCTGAACTTGCTTCAGTAACAAGCTTACAGATGTTTACAATGTGGTTGTGCTTTGCTCTGCTCCCTGTAATAGCACAGTTCTCTACAAGTCAAAGAAATGGTATTCCAAATAAAATTGCAATTTTTTGAATTACCAGTTACATAGGAGGCACACCAATTTAAATTATAATCACATGCATTTTAGACATTAACAGCAGGAATTTTAGGACCACAAACTGGCTCTATCTTGGTTTCTTGCTTCATCAGACTTAAGATCACATGTGACCCAGCTCATGAAAGAATGTTAAATTTACACTCTCTGTTTAATGTGAATTATGGCATTGACAGGTGAATGTGCATGTTTGTAAAATCGGTGACTCTACTTGAGTGTTCACAGTGAGCAGCTGATTCTGTAAGACAGAATTGCAATAAAAGGTTTCCGCATGCAACAAACCAGGTGAAAAATGCGAAGTAGTTAAGGTTTATTCTGAAGCATCTGCCATGGTTTATACTTTATCTGAGATACGGATTTTAAAAGTTGATAGCCAACATAAGAAATTATCTATTTCCTTTTATGCCAGCAAACAGATTTAGTTTGTTTCATTGTGTTTACAGTGAACACAGTTATCAATAAGGTTATATAAGAATCTGAAACATGATGAAAGGGAATGGTGAATTCTCTATCAATTTTTTTTTTTTCCAAGATGATGAGATGTCTGTGTTGAAAGATCTTCTAGACAAAAGAGCAGCTCCTGTACTAAGTAGGAACAACAGTCACTGTTACTCTGACATTGAGATTAGAAATACCTCTGACATAAAGTATCTTAATCTGAGAATGCATTTTTAAAAATGAAGGAAAGAAGAATGAGACCAAAAATACAAAAGAATTCTGTTGAAGGATCAATATTTTAAAAAGAGAAATGTTTGAAGAGGCTGGATGTTAACTCAGGACTGACTCTTACTCTACAAGTCAGGTGCTTAGCCTGTGCTCCCGAGGCCATGAGCACCCTGCCAGGACACTCAAGTAGCCCACAGCTGTCCCAGTGCTCCTAAGACCAACGAAGAAATGGACTGCAGGCAGAAAATGTACATTAGACCTTTACGGTGAATGAGCAGCAAGGTTAGAGCAGCCAGAAGTGTGCAATGTGACTGATCTGAGGATATGCAGCCCACCTGATGCTCCAGGAAAGCAGGGGGCACATAACACAGGCCGAGAGAAATGCAATCGTGCTATAAAAAAAGGGATGAGGTGAGATGGAGAGAGGGTGTGGTAAAAGCTCTCCCTGACACTGCAAGAAAGGTGGATTGTCCCGCAGAAGGACATAAGTGTTTTTCCAACCTCTCTTCCAAGAAAGGAGCTACACAACCTAGTACACTCAACCCTCTCATAACAGTTCTTCATTGCTTCTTTAATTAATAATTCAGAGGTGATAATTTAAAACAACAGAAAACAGAAAACCAGAAAAACTATACTTGCCATTGTTTTCTGCAAAGATATAAAACTTCCCAAATATTTTTCAGGCTAAAGGATGCTCAAAATTCTGAAAGAAGTTTCTGTTTGTCTGCAAGACTCAGAAACTGGAAAATTCACTTCTGATTTTCCAACACTCTCTTTAAGCTCTGATGCAAAACACAGGTGGAGCACTTTCTAAATGCTCTTTTTGAAATGTCACTTGGAATTAAGGCTGTGAGATTTTTTTTTAACTTAGCCTAATCAAACAAGATTTGAATCAAACATCCACATTTGATGTGGATCATATGGATTTTTTCCCACTTTTTCTCTTCTTGAGCCTAAAAAAAGGTAATTTCAGCCCCATTTCATTGGTTAGAGAAAACCCTGCTTCCGAAACTTGCAAAAAGAACAATGCTAAAGAAAGCCTGGACTCACCAAACCAAGAGGAAAGGATGGGTTCATTCAACCATTCAGGGATTTACAGCTCAGGAGCTCCAAGCTCAGATGTCACCTTTGCTTGAGGGGATCTGAATTCCCAATTCCTGCCTCCCCAGAAAGTGCCTTATCCTTGTGCTTTGCATTTTCACTTGTTGATGTTCTTTCACTGTATTAATAGCTACTAAGTGTATTAATAGACAGTAGCTCACATGAACACTGGTGCATATACTGCCTAACCAGCAAATGTCCCAGTCACGTGGCTGGAGAATCAGTCTCAGACTGCACTTTTTTTTCTTTTTTTTTTTTTTTTTTTTTGTTTTTTAGTGTGATTATGTCAGTATTTAATAAATAATGAAACAACTTTAATGGGGGAGAATGAGCAAGCCCTTGTTTACAATGTCATATAATCTGGCTGTCACTATCTCCTTCTCAGCCTACATCCAGGTCTCAGTCTTGCAGAGGGTGGATTTTAAGAGAAGCGAATCAAGCCCCTTCCCGTCTGCTCGAATCCCCGAGCCAGCAGGCAGGGAGATACTCTTTCCTGTCTCTAGCTCAAGCATGCATCTGGCTGAGGCAGTTTTTTGGTTGTGGTTTTTGTTTATGTTTTTGTTTTTTTTTTTCCCATGGAACTATTTGGTGAACTGGGTCTACATCTGCAAGATATTTCAGAGCAAGTGAAATTGCACTTGGAAGTGATTCCCCTTTTTGCTACAACAGTTTGTCCAACTCTGTCATAACAATAAGCCTCATTAGTGAATACTGTTTGGCAAAGAATAACTACAATTGCACGCCTAGAAAGCTAAACACAAAAACAAAATGAAGAGAAAACAGCTTAAAAAATTAGGAGACCATGAAGATTTTGCAAACAGAAATCCTGGGAATTATAACCAAAGGAACATTGCAAATAGAGTATTTTGGGTGCTGCAGGTGAAGACAGCAAAGCCCTGCTGCTAACACCCACCAGGTGGCTCTCCACGCTGGAGCACAGCAGATTGCAAAAATCCCTTTTCATAAGAGAAAGGGGCTTGCGCATCTCCAAAACGACTGAGATTGGCTGTTGAATCTAAATACCCACCTCAGCTGCTGAACAGATGCTCAGCCTAGGAGATGGTGTGAAAGCCTCATGCTCAATTCTTCTGTTTATTTTAAGGCTGTTATTTTTGAATTATTGTTCTGGATCTGGAAGGACTGTAACCCCCTGCTTACTCAACTCCATATCCCACAGTATATGCAAACAGGATGTATGTCTGAGTTTGCTGGATGCCTGCCTACTGTAAAAAATAATACAGATAAAGCCTTGTGCACCACTAATATCCCAATTAAAGGATCATGCGATCTGACCTTTAAACTGTGTTTCTGCTTGCTGGCTGAAACTTGTATTTCTCTTGGAATCTTTCTCTATTCACGACTGCTTAAACAGTTTCTGTGATTTCTCTGAAATAAAGGTCTCATTCCTTAATCATGGAATGTATTCTCACTTTAGTATGGCGGCAGGCATTTATAAGGTGTTGTTTTCTTCCCCTCCCCTGCAATACCTGAGATAAAAATGACTATCAAAGTCATCACGCTAAACTGAGATGTCATTACGGGGTTAGAGTCTGAAAAGGACGCAGCAGAGGAGATCATTTTTATGTGGGCTGAAATCCTGCTTTAATTGAAGGGCATGGCAGAATGGCTGCCGTTTCACTAACTTTAAATGACCTTGGTTGTCTTCACCATTTTAGAGGAAGACACTGTCCTAAACTCTGAGCACTTCATTTTTTTCATACCTCATGGCATTACATCATCTTTTCCCCTCTGCCTGTTTAACGACAAGGTTTTAACATTGAGAAACAAGCTTTGTCTCAGGGCAATAGGAATGGAGATACCGTTATGTTTGTTTTCTTTCTCATCCTCATTTTTTCTTTTGTATTGATCCTTCATAATGCTGGCACCCGGACAGAGAAAGAGCACTTTGCAGCCTGGCATTGCTTCTTGGTGGGGTTATTGCATAGTCCTCATTTCAATCTTTCCAGAGCAGCTGCTTGTAATGTAAAATGTCACCATCAAAGCAAACTAACAAAAAAAGAAAATTAATTTACTGAGAAACCAAAGCTGTTCTTACAAAAATAGGAATATTTACTGATATTACGGGATTGCTGCAAAATAAGCTAAAGTGGTGAGTCTGTGAGGGGATAACCCCTGAACCAGCTCACAGGTGATGCTCTTTTTTCTCAAAATTTGAACCCAAATTTCATAATCCAGGGAAACATGAATCTATCCTATAGGCATAATGTGTTATATAATAACTTGGTATTTAGAGAGAGTATGTGTTTATAAATAGATCTTTGTATTTTTTTTTTTTTTAAAGTGAGAAGACTCCTAAATTCAATGCTAAAATGAGGAACACAAGCTGCTTGCAGCTGAAGACTAGGTTCCGGTTTGCGTGCTTCTGTGGTTGAAGTCAGATTAACTTGCTATATTTTACCGGGTGCATCACCAAGAATCATCATCCTGGCACACTGATGTTGCACACAAGGAAGTAGAAAGTACATAGGCAATCTCCTGGGGAAGCAACAAGATCGCACTCTTCTCCACTCAAGGATGCTAAGAGAGAGAATGTGGCCATGGCAACAGCAAGGGGATGGATGGGGCTTGCCTCCTAGGAAATGCAGCAAAATCCCTCTGCCAAACAGCACATATGTCGCAGATGGTGGTAGCATGGGCGATCCAGGGATGCTTTCTGCCAGCAGCAAGTGTGTTTCCACACATACACCCGAGCCCACTCTGTGGAATTATGGTTGACAGGATTTTAAAGAAATACAAGAATTCTCTCTCAATACTCTGTTCTACCTTAAAGTACAAGGGCCAAAGCAAAATGTAGTACTTAAAAACTTCATTTATGCTCCCAGTTTATCTCTACTTTAATCTTAGTTTCACGTGTTTGTAAAATATACATGGTATTGACTTTAGGGACACTTAAACAAAAGTTTAATTTTCTTTTTTTTTTTTTTTTTTAATAAGAAGGTTATGTATGTCCTAAGGATAATTAAGAGGACAAAGAACAAAGCAACAGTCCTATATTTTTTAAAGTATGCAATGAAGAGCAAACTCCAAAACATCAGGAACGAATTCACTTCTATTTTTATGGCCATGACAGATATGTTATTCATGAGAAGTATCCTGTTGAAATTACTAGGACAAAGAAACCATTTTGAATAAAGGTAAAATTTTTCAGGAGACGAGAGAAGAAAGCCAAGAAAACCCTCAAAATCATGAAGGTCATGATAACATTATGAAAACTGGAAGGCAGTAGGCTCATCTTTCTTATTTTCTATGACCAAAATCCAACTGGACTTACAGATACATACCTAACCATCTTCAATATTATCTGGTATTATTTCTGAATATTATTTCTTCACTTTCTGCTTTTTTAGTGCTTTTAAATTTGTGATATGGATATAGTAACACAACTTCTGCATTCTTTCTTCTTGTTGCTTTGCATTGCCATGAGGAAAAACAGAACAAGAAAAAACTTTCTGCAATTCTAATTGTTACCAACTCAACACCCCATGGGGTTCGTGGGTTTTTTTGTTCACAGAAAACTCTGGATGTGGGTCAAGTTCAGACTTGTCTCTTTTTGCCTTAAGGCATTTTTCTGCAAGGCTAATTCTATAGGGCGGAAGCGCATAACACTATACCCAGACAGACAGCTATTTTTAGTGGCCAAAGATATTTTTTGAAAACAATGAAAGCATTACAGTTTACAGAATAATTGGGCTATGCAGCAAAGGCTACACAGATACCTCGAATGTGCAGAAATGGCATCTTTTTCATGACTGCACTTGTCTTCTGTCCTTGATAGTGACAGCTTATTTATTTTTATTTTTTTTTTAGAGACTCTGGAGTGCCTGAAACACTCCCAGTTTTTTTTTTTTCCATGTAAAAACAATTCCAACAGCAGCCTGATGTGGAAGTTCTTCTTACAACCAGGTCAAACATAAAGAATGCAATATATTAATAGTGGGAAAGGCTAATCATGTAGGAAGCACTGTTTTGTAGCGGTAAGCACTATTAGGCAGAAAATTTTAGAGCAAATTACCATCAAGAAAGAACAAAGCTGGGTTTTAAGCGCTTATCAAGTGCTTTTTCCAATCGCCATTGCCGATCATTATATCTCTGGGAGATGCTCTTATAAAAAGTGCTGCTGGGGAATTTCATGTCTCCAGCCAAGAGAGAAGTATCAGAGAGGCTGATATCTGTCAATAAAACTGATATTTACAGCAGAACAAAACATGATGAAAACCGAGATACAGATGTGTGTGAATTACCCTTGGTATCCCAAACAAGGAGATAGAGTGGAGCCCTCCGAACAGACAAGACTTGCCTGCTGATCCAGGAAGATAAGCATTTGAAAGGAGGCTATCAAAAGCCACTCATTCATGAGCAGTCTTTTCTTCCAAAGCAATTTTCCTTGAGGATACAGGAAATCAAGTGTTCATTGATAATACTTACTTTGTAAAGGAGGCATGTGGGCCAGATTATCAGATCCGCTTCACTTCTCACAATTCAACCAGTACCGAGGATTTAAAAATGAGACATTTTGCCAGCCAGGGATTCTTTTGGTACAAGACAGTTCATTATCATCACAAATACAGTAGTATCCCACCATTCCTAGCAAAGGAAATGTGTTGGAAAAGGCTGTAGTTCTCTTGCACTCTGCTTAGGTTGGCAAACAACTCCTTTAGGCCAGTTGCTAATTAGCAGTCTTCAGAACAGCACTAAATTCTGCAAACACCAGAACCCATGCAGAACCATCCCCAGAAGCAGGAACCAGGCAGTCTGAGCCGTGATCATCATGAATGTGAAAACAAGCTTGTTATAAAAAGTCATTTTGTTCTATGAAAAAATTAGACATTTTAATTTTATGCTAATTCAGAAGAAAGGCAAATGTTTAAAATATCTTAATTTTTTCCAAACAGTATTTTCCCTGCAGCCTCAATAGAGACCCATAGCAGTGGTTTGCTTAATAAAGCTGTATAATTCTTCTCCTTGAATCACAAAGGTGATTTTTTTTTTGTTGTTTTGCATCAAGAGTATAACATATAGGTTATGCATACACACAGAATTTGTGTGTGTGTCATCTATATCTTAATTATTGATATTTAAAATAATTTAAATTCAGGAATATGGATTTATCCCCTCCAAATGTCTGACATACTATGCAACTGTTTTGGTCCTAATAAATAGTTGACTGGATATAATTCACCTTTTCAGTGCTATTTAAAGTCATTTTCAGACATCTCTGATTGTATTCTTGAAAAAATTACGCTGTCACCAAGAACAACTATGAGTGACTGATTTTTTTTTTCCTGTCATTCCGATTATATTCACTGTTTCCCTTTAGTTTTTTTTTCCTTGCTGGATGGAAAGATGAAAATTACCCATGCTTTTAATTAATTTTCTCATTCTGCAAACTAAACTTCCTGAAAATTCTTCCCTTAAAAATGAATCTATTACTTCCACAACTGCAATCGGTCTGCACCCAGATAATCTCATCTTCACTCTCCCTCACAAATATCTACTAGTCCTAGATGGTTCCATGTTTATCATGCCCAACTATGGCATTAGGATGGCCATACAGAAATGGGCGAGTTCAGAAAAGTAGGAGTATGTTGTTCGGAAGATAATGTCTGACTACGTGGAGCTTCACCTGCATTTGTGAGATGCTAAAAGTTACAGTCTTCTTGTTATTGAGACAGAAAAGGGTAAGTGACATTTGGCTAGCCGGATCACTGCACTGAACAGAGCCTCAACATTGTGGACATGTAACCTCTGTCTATCATACTAAAAATAATAAAAAAAAAGGTTTGCATTTTTCTAGAAAGGATTGGAAAATGCCTAAACCACAATGTGTTTGGAAATTTCTCCTAAGGGAATTTGCTTCATCACCTCCACAGGAATTAAGGTGAGGTTGACTGGCCTGTAGTTTCCTGAGGCCTTCTGTTTGCCCTCATTGAAAGTAGTGGTGACCTTTGGTCTTCCAGTCCTCTGAGACCTCTCCCGGTCCCCATGATCTTCCAAAGATAACAGAGTGGCCTTAAAACGACATCAAGCAGCTCCCTTGGTCCTCGTGGTTACATTCACTCAGGTCCCATAGATTTGTGAATGTCCACTTGTTTTAATGTTCCCTAATGTGATCCTCCTAACTGAGGGTAAAACTTCATTGCTTCAGACATTACCACTGCTTTCAGGGGCCTGTGATTCCTCAGGGCAAATTTTATTGGTAAAGACTGAGGTGAAGAAGGCATTGGATACCTCATTGTTTTCCATGTCTTTCTCATGCCCTGCCCCATTCAGTGGCAGGCTCTCATTTTCCCTAATCTCCCTTTTGCTGCTGATGGACCTGTAAAAGTCCTTCACACTGCCCTTTCTGTCTCTGCCAACATTCAACTGCAGATGGACTTTATCCTTCTTAACACCATTCCTGCAGACTCAGAGAGTGTTTCTATATTACTCTGGTTTCACCTGTCCCAGCTTTCACCTCTTGTACAATTCCCTTTCAGGTCTGAGTTGAGTCAGGAGCTGCTCCTTACTCATCAACGCAGGCTTCTTGCTGCTTTGGCCTGATTTCTTCCACATTGGCTGGTATGAGTCACTGTTATGCTTGGAGGAGGTGATTCCTGAAAATCAGCCAGTTCTCCTTGTCTGATCTTCTCTCCATGACCATCTCCTGTGAGATCCTTCTAAGTAAATCCTTCAACAGGCCAAAGTCTGCTGTCCTGGAATCCAGAGTTGTGCTCTTTCTATTTGCTGCCTTTTCTTCTCTCAAGATTGGGATCTCCACCACCTCATGGTCATTGCAAGTCATTCCTAAGCTCTGTCTTGTCTACCATACCCTTCATACTTCCTTAGAGACACAGCCCACTGCTTCCTCAATGGACCGTGGGTCACCACCTCCCTTCACCCCCTCATTCCTAGCTTCAAGGTCTCCTCAGTAGGTGTTGCTGCCAGTGTGTTGGCAGAGAAGCTTTTGCCTGAATCCATCTAAGACTTATTTTCTAGAATCCACCTAAGTACTAATTTCAGAAATTTGCATTACTAAGTAGAAATCACACAAAGCTAGGCTGAAAGAAACCTCTGAGACAGGATGAAGTATACCCAGCTCACTCTTGATTACACATTCATGCAATGTGTCCTCAGAAATCTCCAGTGAAGGAGACTGCACAGTTAGCATGTTCCAGCACAATCTGTCCCTACACTTACATTTTCTTAGCATCTAACTTAACTCTCTCTTGGGTAAATTCAGCTAACTACCTCTGTCCTATCCTCAGTGGACAGGAGGAAATTCTGACTTCTTATCATTATAATAATCTTAATATTTCACTGTTCTTTCTATAACAAGCTTTCTCATATTTCTTTAGTTTAGAACAAAGAAAGCACAACAAATTAGCAAATTTTCAAACCTCCTCACAAGCCATTTTCTTAACCTGTCATACCTTTTCTGACTTTCCTCTGGACTCTTAGCAATTTGTTTACCTTTTCCTGAAATCCAAGTATCCAACATAATGCTCTAGTTAAAATGTAATGCATAAAATAAAATACCTCCTATCTCCCATACAAACATTGCAATTCATCTTCTCTTTTTTTTTTCAGCAGCAGTATTAAACTGTAGTTTAATATTTAGATTGTGATCCACCCCTGCCCCTTTGCACAGTATTATCACACTTATTACGAATTTTCTGTTTGAGCATTTTATTCTTCCTTAGTAACTACAGCACTTCTTTCATGTTTACTGAACATAATTTTATTTATTTCAGACCACTTCTTCAAACTTGTATGACTTCTGAATTTTAATCTTGCCCTCCAAAATATTCCCTTCTTATTAGTGGAAAAAAAAAACAAAACCAAAAACCTTTCAACTTTCTGATGAGCATTTTCTGCTCATTAATGGAACCTGAACTAAACACACACAAAAATCTGTAAAGCATGTTACATAAAACATCTTCCCAATTTGACAGTGAACTGCCATAATTATTTTTTAGCACATTTCTGCAACAAGTGGGTGCACCCACCAGATGGCAATTTAATCCAGAACATCTCTCCAAGTTGCTTATGAGAATGTAGCTGGTAGCATGTCAAAAGCAAAAAGGAAAACAAATTGATTTGAATTGATTTGTTCTTGATGAATTGATGTTGGTTGTTCCATATCACTTTGTTATTTTATTATCTATGTGCTTATAACTGATTACTTAACAAATTGTTTTTGTAACTTTTTGGCTATTGAAGGCAAGGTGACTGTTCTACAATTTATATCCTATCATCAGCAATACTTTACAGAATTATGATAATTTCTGTTGTAGTCAAAGCATCTTGAAGGTCCAAGTTCAAAGTTAATTATTTATAATGTAATTGCAAATATTATACATTTTTAAACCAATTTATAAATTCTAACAACAGCTCGTGTACCTCTGTCTCTGCTTTTGTATTTGGCTTTTGCCTTTTGTTTATTTTACTACTGCAATTGTGTCTGCTCCAAGTCTGTTTCTTTACTCTGTAAGAAAAAGTAATGAAGATTCTACAGAGACATTTCTGAATTCCTGTTCTGAATTATGGCACAAATCCCTTTTCTTACCCTCCTTCTAATTCATCCTCAGGAAGATCTTCCTTTATGATCCTTACACAGAGTTAGCAAAAAAAACCATGGGCTTGTCTGCAAACTCCTAACAACAATTAGCAAAAAACCCACCGATTGCATGTTTTATCCTTCTTTTACCAATTGTCTTTGCACATCACAGGTATTCAGGAATTCAAACCATCTCACTGTTTGGACAGTGCAGTCTGACAGGACTAAAGAAATCCAGTGGGATCTATCTACAGCAATCCTAATTATAGATCTGCTTTTACTGCCAAACGTTTTCTTCATGTTCAGCCTGACTAAATACACATAGAACGAGAAATCTGTAACTTCTGAGGGACAACAGTTTTAATTATCTCATAGTATGGTGCAGTGCCGCAAAGGATTCCGAGAAATAAACTAGAAAGTGCTTCAGGCTCGAGACAATATTGATTGCTTACAAATGTTATTCTTACAAAAACCTTAACAAAACACTTAAAAGTTCCTGTAAAACACATGTATGCTTTGAATGACAGGTTAGATCATTATACTGTGAACTGCCTGGTCTTAACCGTTATTCGGAATGGTGTCTCCTTACTGTGTGACTCTCAGGACTGCCCCAGATGGAGTAAGAAAGGCAAGGAGTTTTCTGTGGTACACAGTCATAGAATAGTTTGAGTTGGAAGGGGCTTTTAAAGATCATCCAGTCTAACCCCCATGCAAGGAGCAGGGACATCTCCAACCAGATCAGGTTGCTCAGAGCCTTATCCAGCTTGGTCTATGATATTTCCAGGGATGAAGCTGCCGGAGCATATTATCCAATACTTGGATGAAATTAGCACTCAGGTGCTACAGAGTTAACCATGTCAGAGATATTATCATCCCAATTCATATCAGCAACTTACTTTAAACAGGAGAAACTCCTCTGTGTAACGCACAGCCTTCTTTTGGCTTGCTCCTGCACTCTGTTGCAGAGAGCAGCCCACTTCCCCCATGCTGCTTCCTCTCCACCACAGGACTTGCCAAAATAAGTTCACACTTTTCAGAAAGAGTTTGCCCGTGATGCCTGAGAATTTGAAACCTGGTTACATAGAAGCACAAGCAGGTGTTAAGCCAATTACACTACTACCCTCAGCACCACTGTACTGGCCTCCAGTGAGATCCTGGGTGGAAGTGAAAAGACAATTTAAGTCCAAAAAGCCCTAAATAATCTGACAAGGATCTAAATAATAACAGCAAAATCCACTACTGAAATAATTATTCTGTACTGCAGCCTCCAAGGGCAGAAAGAGAAGCAGAGCCTGCAGAAGATGTGACAGACAGCTAGGATTTTGCCCTGAGAGATCTTCAGTTTTACTCTCCTCACCCATGCCATTTGTTAACTTTTAGCATGCGGTAACAGCCAGTACTCTTCTTCTTGCATTTCCGAGGAAGGTAAGATCAAAGTCAGAGAAGGTGGGAAATAATTGATATAAGTTTACAACGGAGCACACAATTAAGTATTACAACTTCTATAGTTAGAGTACAGATATATGTGGGTACCTATAACTATTGCAGCAACTCCATCTGTTCATGCTTTCCTATCCCAACATCTATGAAAACTACCCAAACTTACAGATAAAAAAGTGCCAAATTTAATTGAAAACTTATTCAAATGAGTAAAATCACATTAATGCCAGTTCACAAGCATTTCCTCAGTCGTGTTTCTCTCTCTTCAGATCTCAGACAAGGGATGCAAAGACAAGACAGTTGATCAAAGCAAAATTTAACTGCCTGTGGCTGAGATTAGGGGAAAAAAGTAATAATTGCTAAATGAGAGAAGGCACTTCCCTGTTAACAGACGCACAAAAACCTCAGGTCTGTATTTGAAACACCATGGACTTCACAAGATGGGGGGAGGCTCGCATGACATTAACTGTGCTGCTTGGCACTCAAGGGGACAGAAAAGTTGCAACAACTAAGTATTCAAAAAGCTCTTTTGGTAACTTGAATTTAAACTTTTAATTGCTGTTTTAATCACCGTTGTGAGCGGACAGGAATTCCTATGAAACAGACTGCCAGGAAACTGGCTTGTTTTCAGCACTCTTTGTGGTCCTGTCAAAACTGAAGTGGGATAACTCCATTTGTCAGTCACTTCGTATTTTCTCAGCCCTTTCCTTTTACTTTCTGCTTCTGCTATTTACAGAAGAAAAAAAAGGAGCATACAGAAAATACTTTTTTTCTCCTTCATCACTGCACACCCCTTCCCTCTGAAATTTGCAATTTTGAAGATCATGAATTTTCCACAGAGGGCAATATAATTTAGTAATTCCCCTAACATACTTCAAAATGTGTTTACCATGTACTGAGGCTATCACTGGTCACTCCACAGGCAGGAATTCCAATATGGAACACTCATGAAGTTGTTTTTGCATAGAAAAATAGCGTTAAGCTCTTTCTCTCAGAGCTGTTTAGCACTGACCTTCATTCTCAAAAGAAGAAACAAGTCTCAATACCTCCTTCAATTCCCTAAATAAGCTGTTATATCATATAGACATACTTATGAATAGAAGACACATTTTCTCCATGCTTACTTTAGGGTGAATGTCTGCAAAGATTGAGTCGGGTTTCCCAAATTCATGTTTCTTTGCATAACATGTAAGCCAGAACAACTGTGCTGTGTTTCACAGACCATAATAGCATGAATAGACCACTTCTGTGAATCCAAATACACTTTGGAAAAATACACACTCAATCAGTGTTAGAAGAAATGCTCTCCTCTCCTCCAGCTTATTGTTCTCCCGTCTCCAAAATGCCAAGAGGATATCAACAATGCAGACAGACAGAATTAGAGAAGTTTTAAAAGAACACATTGCCTTTTGAGATAACTAGTACTGATCCTTCCTGCTTCTTTCTGACCTTTACACCGTATTTCTTGTTACTGATTTCCTTTTTTAAAGTTTCCCCTTGATATGCTAACTTTGACAGCAACAAGGGTCCTGTTCTGCTTGGAACAGAGTCCCCTGCAGCCCTGTGGGATGCCACATGCCTTTGCCACTGCTCCCTGTGCTTTAAAAAGACTTGCTAAATGAACCTTCAGGAAGGAAGACACTTTGAACGTCCCATGGTGAGGAGGAAGATGGGGGGTGGAGGGAGTGGAGGAAGAGTAGGAGGCCTGGGCAGTGAAGTTGATGAAAGAAAGAGTGGAATATTTGTAGAAGAAAACATTACGATGTTTCAGTACTGTCCCTAGACAGCGTCTCCTGTTCCAGTCCTTCCAGATGAAGAAGAGAGGGCTGGGGCACATAAGGCAGTGACAGTAATGTCAGTGTTTCTGAAGGATTCTGAAGAATCCTCTGATCTCCTCAGCTTACAGTGCTGCTCTTCAGACTGCACCCTGGTCGTGAAGCATTTCCACTTAATTAAGGCAACTGAGATGCCTGAATTAGGAGCATAAGGGTCCACATATTGCCAGTGGAGGCTTTACAAAGTAACTGAGATAGCAGGAATTCTCCTGCCTCATAAGAACTCTTCATATAGGGAAGTTCAGATGACGGCTTGTATTCTTCTTTCCCGCTTGCTTGCAGGTATGAGGTTCATTGTGAATCCACACATAAGCCAGTATTCTGACTTTGACCTAAATACCTTGCTATTCATACCATGGTTCTTTGCTCATTTGATGATTAACAATAGATTTTCATGCCACCAGTATTTTTCTTGAGAAGTGTTTTGCTATAATGAAGATTGTATTCCTTTTTAAAATCAACAATCCTGTTAGCGTAAAACAGAAGAACTCAAGTTTTTAAAAGACAATAATATTAACATAAATAACAAAAAGCTAGCAAGCAGGTTTCTTGTTAGAGCTTGAATTAATTTTTTTTTTTTAAATTTCACACTGATTTGTTAATTTGAAATTAATCAGAATATCAGTTCTGCTTACTGAACACTGTAAAATTAACATCTATGGGCAATTCTTCTGCAGTTTGGCAATACAATGCATCAATCTGAAACCCATGTTACACCAAGTCTTTCGATATTTCCTTATTTTCTAAATAGAGGCCACATAAATAAATTGCTATATTGTTATGATGTTGTAGGTAGGTTACTTTTAACAGCATTCAGGATTGCATGCAGCTAATTTAATATATTTCCCCTTTACAGGCATCTGACTTCTGGAGCACAACATTTTAACCTGATTTACCTCAGCAAAAAAATAGCTGCTTTTTCTGTTAATAACTGTGCTCTTTTGAGGCGTGCCCTTTCCTGTGGAAAATGTACACACAGGCACAAGACACAGGGAAGAGAAGATATGCCAATGTATATGTATATAGGCCAAAGCATATATGAAGAGTATTACGTAACTGTAGGTTAGAACATAAGTAAGCTGATAAACACTAAACACAATCAAGTTCAATTAGCATGATAATATCAAAAAGGAGCAATGCTGTAGCCTGATCCGCGAACGGTATCTTGTACCAGACAGTACTCAAAACCCGTCCCTCAGTGCTCTACTGAACCACTGGATGGCATCAACCTATAACATAATCAGTAGCTGCTGCTTCTATCTTTTTACAGTTCTACTGATTATTCTACCATTTGCAACTGGTTTATACGTTCTGTGCACTCTTCATCTAAAACCCCAGTCCTGTGAGTCCGTCCCTTTTGGAAAAAAGTTAACACAGTTTACTATCTTAACAGGGATACTAACTGTGACCTTATCACCATTTCAGTAACTGATTTTAATTATACTACAATATACAGCACCAGCTGCACAATACTGGAACAGAAATCTTTTGTTCTTATTGATACATTCATAGAGCCCAATAAACTTTTTAAGGACTCCTGATCCTTTTATACTGAAAAGGCTTATAAATAAGAATATACTTTTAGAGTATGAAAGCATGTACTTTCAAAGAACTTTCTTGTTTTATATCTGTCAATACCTCCTAGGAAACCGGAAGAACTATATATCTAGTCATACGCTGTGAAGAAGAAATAGTCCTTTTTCATAATTTCTGAAAATCAAATACGTGAAATTTTACTGCATAGCTGTGAAAAGCCATGTGTCTCATTCAAAAAACTTTCCTCTTGTCAAAGGTATTGATTTTGCAAAACCATACATCTGGCCATAAAGCTAATGCTGTCAATGGGAATCTTTGTAAGCTGAGTTATTTGCATGCACGTCACACTTCGCAGGAATGGGGCCTTTATGGACTCAATTCTGCCTTCAAGTATATCTGAACAACTCAATTTCAAGCCAATGCAAATTAGAAAGAAGAACTGAGTGCTGTTTGTATAGTTTGGCATCACTGATAGTCTTCTTTTAAGGAGAGGAAAAGTGCTTGACTGGGACAGCCAGATTGTTATAGATAAATGTTGACATTCACTGGCTCAGCTGTAATGCAATACTGTCAAACCTGTGCATGAATCTGTACATACTATTCCAGCTATGCTATGTGCATCTGGCATGTGGTACTTGCATAGATGGCCATTGCAAAAAAACCCCAAAACCCTAAGCAGAACTGACAATGTGTCTTATATACTCCCTATAGAAATTACAAGCCTTTTCACTGTCCATACAGGTTCTCCTAACCAAGATCTACTGGTAGGAGCCTCACAGTTCTAGTTCATGTTACAATTTGCAATATCATGCCTGTCAATGTTTATGCCCTCATGCTGTCTGTGCTTCACTCAAGGGCAGGAGTCAGCTTCGTTTATCTCTGAAATATTCAACAACGAGCATCCAGTAACAGTCCCTATAATTCATTTTAGGCTGTCTTAATTAAAATGAGATTTATTAGAGAGAAAGAATCAAATTAAACTTTAAGCAGAGTAAAAACATAGTCAGATTAATGTCATGATAAATTTAACTCTCTAGGCTAGAGTCTTTCTCTTTTTTAAGGTTACAATTTATTAGATAAGAAAGAATTTTTCAAATTACATTTTGTAAGGTTAATTTGCTGCAGTGTGCAGCAATGCACTCTCAAGGCTGGATCCAATAAATGATGATCCCAAAAGTAAGAACAGGGATGGCTATCTTTCAGGCATCTGCCTTCACAGGTTTGGTGGCCAGATTAGATATTTGGATATAGGTAGATATCCTCAAATGGGAACCAGAACAATTCGTACGTTCAGTGGAAAGCTGCCTATAGTTAGGCAACAGGATAGCAGGATCATTAAATCTTGCTATTTAGGCACATCCAGATTCCGCTTTTTTTTTTTTTTCTTTTTCCTGCAGCACAAAATCCACTCATCAAACATATCTCTGATCTTAGAAACAAAGCTAATGAAAGAAGTGGTCTTCCATTTCCACATAAAATTTGGTATCTTAGGAAAATGACCAGGGAGAAGGAAACCACTTCTTGGTTCATTAAATAAAATGCAAAAAAAAAGTAACCTTGAGATTAGGGATCAATGATCTACAAAGACAGTTTGTGTCTCCAACCCAATAATGCAAAGTGACATAATTTTGCAGGAGGCAGACAAGCGTTCCTACAAAGAAGAGTCAATGCCTGTGATTGGGGCATCGATCAATGAACTGGGAGCTTAAATGCTGAGGAGGGAATTGAACCTAGTGTTCCAGTTCTTGTGCGAACAAGCTTACCATCACCTTGTGCTATATAAAAGGTTATGTTTTACAAGAAAGCAGCAACCGTCACAGAGGTGGTTTTTTTTGAAGCCTAAGTTTGTCAGAGTGAGTTAAATCTAATGATGTCTGGATTAAGCTGCTCAAGCTTCATAACAGGAGTGATGCTTCTCTTCCAACTACTGGGGTAAAACAAGCTAAGAGTTTACTCCATTTTTCCAAGACTGAGGCAACTCATCATTTGTGTGTTCCCATTCTGAAGGATTTTAAAGAAACAAATGGAGAGTTACTAGTTTAGGTGACAGCAGGCTTCAGCACTTTTGGATTTAATTACATAATTCTGTTCAAGTCCAAGTTAAGGTGCTTGAATTTTTTCCCTCTAATTTCAGTTTTTAATTTGTCTGTTGACCTAGCTTTTTTCCTTCATACTGCATATCGGCTCAGCATTGCAAAACTAAGAACAAAAGAAGGCAATGAGTAATATTACTCTGTAGGCCCAAACTTCTCTTCACAGACCCTCAAGTCCTAAAACAAAATTTATTCAACCCTAATATAACTCAGTCTGTAAAGCTGGTTAGGCTGATGTTTATGAATCCAAGATATTTGGCCCCAGAAAGCATAAAACAGAACAGCTTTAGCACTGTCTGGTGCAGATATCAGAGAGAAACTGATCTTTCCGGTCCCAGAGATTGCTGGTGGGGGAGACAGAGTCTCAGCTTCGGTTTCCTGTTACTTTATTCCATCACAGGGTGGAAAGGCCATTGCCACTGCTTGTACCTATTCAAATAATACTAAGTAATGCCTGGAAAGATCTCTGGTTATGTCTACATCAATAAACATCTGCAGATAAGTACTGCTGGAGCACTGAGTGGTCGGCCTTTTGGGTTGAAAGGGAGATATCTCTCAGAAAAAAAAAAACCTTTTTAAGCTGGCTTTCTATGACGACTGACTTCAGTGAGGCAGTAGAGGCCAATACTGCTAGCGTGCACCAAAATATCATCATGTTAGCTGGTAATCTGTGTCTCAGTCTAGAATCTCCACTGTATTCACTTCTGCAGAGCTGCTCTAATTGACTGTACATCATGGTCCATGTTGTTCTTTTTAATAACAGTGTGGTTAAATCCCTGTCTCCAGCTGCATGATGACAGCATCAGAACAAAGCATTGTGAGGTTTCTGAGAAAATCCCTTTTTACCTCAAAATTTCTGAAAATGCTTTTCTTTACACAGTAAGGGACACCTTCCCTCCATTTCCCCACAGGAGATATCAGCAGGATGGAGGACATGCCACAGTTTTAGAAAGTGGCCTCAGAATTCAGGCACTCAATTTTTAGGCTGGATTTGAGACCATGAAGGAATTATGGCCTTGTATTTTCATCTCAGCTATATAATCTTACTCCTACATTATTTATATTGGGTAAGGGAACACAGACTAGAAACAGATTTATACAGAATAGATGGAGACCAGATTAAAATAGCCGGTCTGAATATTTTATCTCGTCTGACTCTGTGGAAGGCTCATGTAGACTGGTTTAGTTATATCGAATAAAAAATTACTTTTCTAAGACAGCACTTTCTGCTTTTCCCCGCTTTGACCCTTTCAATCTCTCATGCTGTCAATTACTTCTGTATTAAATCCACTCTTCTCCTCAAATCCCAGTCCAGTGAGTTCATGTCATTTGCTTGTAAAAATCTGTCAGAATTCATCATCCTATCAGAGAAACTGATTGTAACTCTATCACCATTCCAGAGATACAGAGTCTGATTGGGTGCTCTGTCTGAAGTGCGTAGAATGTTTTTTTGTTCCTGGTAGACCAACCACATTTCTCATTTCTGCTGACATATACATCTAGCTCTAGTTGTGCTTCCCAGTTCCATCAAAATTTAGTATTTCAAATGCACCTGCCATGCAACTGGTGTGTTACTCAGCAGAAAAAGGTCAAGGTGCATGGATCTTGGATGACATTTCAATTATTCTTGCCTCAAGACAAATCATCAGTTTTGTCTCTGTAGCTTAAAAGAAAGGGTACATAACCCTCAGATTTCTGCCAGCATGTATTCTTCTCTTTATGAAATATGAATTATTTATAAATTTCATAGG
The DNA here is from genome assembly GCA_009806455.1 of Tetrax tetrax. NCBI lineage: Eukaryota > Metazoa > Chordata > Aves > Otidiformes > Otididae > Tetrax > Tetrax tetrax. Next base: position 38,552 of record WHYT01016765.1, read on the forward strand.
TTTTAATCTGTTATAGTGTTGAGCAGTTTAATGTAAAATATTCCATTCCAACATTTGCTGAACAAATCCATACAAATGTTAGCAACACAAAAAATAGCCTGAAAACAAATAGCCAGTCACTTATCAAAACAACAATGAAATTGTGTTTTCTAATTTATTGCCTATCACATGAGTACTGTTTGAATTTCCTGCATGGATGATTAATACTTTACAAAAAGGAGAGTGAATAGTGGACAAACATTGCATTGGGAAAACAAATTTCCTCTATTAATATGTATTAATTCGCCATAAAGTTCACAATGGTTTTAGATTTGAGAATAATTTTGCTAAGTATTTTAACCTAAATGCAGAATAAAGAAAAGCCTCACAAATCACAGAAATATATTCAGCTAGTTAGGGGAAGATTTTCTAACTAATACAATAGCTAACCCATTATACTAATTATAACAATGTCAACAGTATAAATGTCTTTGTAGCAACGGTATAGCTTAACAGGAGAGACACCAACAATTGCAAACATAACATTCAGATTTGCACACACATAGACTCTAGAAGAAGGAGAGGACTTCAAGAAGAAATTAAATAATCCAGGTTATTTATATATAACCCGTCCTCCCACCAACCAAAGCAGTTAATGTATTTGTATGTTCACTGAGTTGACTATAACCACAGTTTTCTGAAATATTTGTCCCTATTTATCCCTAATACATAGGGATACTCTCATATCCCTTATATTCTTTGGCTGATGCATACATCTAAGGACTTCAAATGTTTTATCTCAGAGATATCAGAAACTTGTATGCCATCTACCACTTTCAGTCACCCTAGAAGCATGGCGAGGTGATGGTGTAGAGAGAAAGAAAAATAGATAATACGGTCCACATAGACAAAACATTTTGAATCACTGTAATTTCTTAACAGCAAATAGGTTTGGATTCTTGTAACAAATGTTTTTTAAAACGATGCTAAAGGGCATCTCAGAAAGGGCCTGGAGTGTGGCCTCTTATGGCACAAAATGTTATGTTTTCAACTCATTACTCATTCTCCTTCTTGTACTGGCTGGATTGGCCTTTCACATTACCTGGCAGCCTGGGGATTGTTGACTGTTTAAAACAGTCCGGTGGGTGGTTGTTTACACCCGGTAACTGCTGTGCTGTGCGAGTTATTTCATGCTGAATGTATAAAGTTGAAAACTGCTCCCTTACACAGTGAATATGGCCAATGTAACAGGCACAGTGTAGTCTGTCAGGATGTGAAGTGTGACTTCTTTTCTAGGAGAACAAAATCGTTGCAGACCAACTGGATTATCTGAGTTTCAACACATTTTTCAGGAAGAGTGGACGATTATGCCTTCTGTTTGCAAGTGTTGAGGCATCTGTTAAGACCATATATTTGAAGGGAGAGAAATAAGACACTGAGACTGCGTATATTCACCACCCCTATGTGAAGAGAGCGCTAGAGAAGTGATACTATAAATGCCCATATGCTGCTTCGGACTGGCAGCCAGCTATGAAGTAGCCTCAGGTGGAATCTTGCAAGTGAAGCCATGTGGGATAATGATTATAATCACATTATGATGCAAGGACTTATGGTGAACAGGTTGACGATATTGAACTGAAAACTTCCTAAAACTATTCAGGATGCCAGGGTTGCTCCTATGGAACCAAGAACAGAAATATTTGTGCACAACTTTTTTTCATCATATTCAGTATTTCAAAAAAATTTGTTAAAAATGTAGAGGAAGTAAGTGTGACTTCGAGCAACGTTGGAATAAAGCATTAAGGAACAGGGACAGAGACATTAAACAAAGGAAAACATTGCATAGTAAAGATATAATGTCAATGTAATTGACAATGATAATGTCAATCCTGGGTCCAGAGAGATGAAGGAACAAAACTGATAATAATTATCAGATTTTTCAATGCTAATAAATTCCCAGTCCTTCTCCTTTATTTACTTGTCTGATCTGTAACATATTTTCCAAGAACAAAATCTCTGTTTAACCAAAGCAGGTTTCCTGGAGGCCAGATAAATCCTACCTTACAGTAGCCGTTAGCCTTCTACACTATCTGGATACAGCAAGATGTAGAAAGAGGACAGTCCTGATAGCAGAATTGCTATACTGAAGGCAATTTTAATGGTAAATCAGAATATGCCTTTCACAGAGACTGAACTCTCTAAGGAGGAAGTTACAGAGCAATTAGAGATGCAATTACTGTAAGTCATCAGGACCAGATGGTATTTCATTCAAGGATTGAAAGGAATAATGCGAAAGAATGTACTGAAGAGGATATTCATTCTGCAGCTTCCAAAGAGGCAGGCTTCATGCTCTCAGCAGAACAAACAGCATACTGAATAGTCTCTGACAGTTGTCCACCGAGTCCCTGGTAACACAAGAGCGAGCTCTGGTCTCCAGGTCCTTGCTGCTCCCTGACTAAAGAAATTAGTCTTATACCGTAACTCTGAAAGTCAACATATTTGGACTCTGAAGAAAATTGGACTTTCACAGAGAATGATTTCTACTGAGAAAACAGGTGTCAAGAGGTCAGGATGAAACTCAGCAACTTTACCACAATCTCAGATAGCAACATTAGTAGAAATGCAGAAGGCATTGCATTTGTTCCTTCCTGAACTAGGCAAGCCATGCAGTCCAAGCTAGATTAATTGCACCTATGAAGTAGATACAAAACTCTAGCTAGTAAGGAATGTCCCAGTGCAAAGGGCCAAACTGTGGCTGACATGTAACGTGCAAACAGGTGCAACACATCGCTCATGGCAAGGGCATGGCACAGGATTACAGGATTACGCAAAGGAATATTGCCCCATCCCAGACTAAGCCATATGATGCTTCTGAGCTAAAACCACTTCTGCATATATTTCAGCCATGCTATGCTGGCCAATAAGAACTGATTAAATATTGAAGATGAAATCAACTCCTAACATTTAAACAGCTAGAAAACATGTTTCCTTTCTTTTTTTTTGGGGGGGGGGGGCACTTCTGCACACTGAGCTAGCTCTACCATATATTCAGAAAATACTATGCATAATCCAGTACAATTGAATCTACTGTTTATGCAAGTTATTCTTAAAAACAGCAACTGTTTCTAAAGATAGCAAAGCTGCTCTGAAAAAGACAATCTTGGAAACTGTAGATAGAAGCAACTTAAATCAGAGACACGGAAACTGTCGGAGAATCTAGTTGATAAATTAGTAAAACACTGATAAGATACAATTTGAGATGATTAAATTGAACATCTGATCTATCAGATAAAACAAAAAAAAAAAAAAGCACAAATTTTGGCACATTTTATCCTCCTTAAAGTGTGCCTGTACCTAGGGTATTTTTGTTGTGTGAAATATCTCTGCAGCAGCTCCCAGTAGTCTCTACCCAAAAAGCCAGTCCCATTCCTGGGTGTCCAAAGTACAGCTGATAAATCAGTAAAGGAACAATAAGCATAGTATATACTGGGTTAGAGCACATAATAGCAGAAAACTGCCATTTTCACACTGATCAGCAGGGTGAAAGGTCAAAAGGTTATGTCCTTCAGAGCTAATATAAGCAATACTTATTTTACATATTTATATAAAGAGAGAACTGGACTGTGCATTACTAAAGTTTGCAGATAGTACTAAATGGTTTCAAGCATTAAAATACTACAAAGGACTCAAACTACAGAAGGATGTGCACAAATTGGGGGGATTGGACTGTCTTACACCAGATGTTACAGACTTTGCCTTCCAAAAGCACTATGCCAAACTTCACTAAGTTCCTGGAAAAACTTACTTTGTTTTGGGCCGTGCAGGGGTATGAATAAATAATTTTTACAACACAGATGGGAAAACTGAGACAAAAGCTTATGCCAGCTAATACTATGCTAGATTTTTATTCCAGCAGTTCCAGGGTGCCCATCCGTATCCCTCAAGAACACTAGCCATATCCCTATATTTATAATTTTGAATACATAGTTGAAGCTACAAGATGGAGATGTAAGGTGCACATAAACAAGCCTGCATTTATGAATTTTATTAACAAGACCCAAACCTGTGGCCTGTTGGAAGGGAAATAAAACTTTGGAGTGTTGTGGGCAATATGTAGTTCACCAGCCATTTAAACTCTGAAGTCAAACTAAAAACTGTGTGCTGTTTATAATTGATTAAAATCCTTCTTGTCCCCTCAGAAAAAAATGCTGAATACAACTGGACAATTTTCAGAACATATGGGATGGGGAATGTGTTAGAAAATAAATGTATGTAACCTGCTTCATTTAACAGTTTACCTATGTTTACCTATACAATTTTCAAGGGCTGCAGAGGTGAGCAGCTGGGATGCTTCTGTGCTTGGATGGTTAATGAGGATAAATCCTTTCCTTTCTGCAATATGCAGAAAGGCAGAGACTGGCTCTGCCACTCTCTTTCCAGGCTTGTGACAAACACAGCGGTTTCAAATCCCATCTGATGGAGCCTGAGTGTCGATTAGTACATCTGTTCTCTGGCTTAGTCCTTCCCTGTCTTCGTTGAGCTCTTTCACGTTTTTTGGCTGGTAGTATGGGCTTCATTTCTCCAGGAGAGCTGGCTTATAGATGGTTTGTTATGCCGTAACCTTATTCTGGGTAAGATTTCTGTCACTCCTGACCTGAAACCATGCTTCCTCAGTTAGCATCCACACATTCTGTTCAGCTCAGTCACTAGATAGGTAAAATATCACGAGTTATTTGAAAGGCTTGTTCCTGAGTCAAGACACTCTTCCACAGAAAGTACTGCAGGGAAAAGGCCATGAAATTACTGTCCCAGGAAATTTTTTCTGCAACATCAGGAGCTAAAGAAAAGACTGTAATCCTGATATTGTTGACTTACAGTGAGGATTGCAGGAGGATGCCTGCAGCTATTGTATAGCCATGCCAAAGGATGGTTGAACCACACCCGAAGCACTCCTTAAACTGCTACAGAAAACAGTCTGACAGAGACTATGATTTTTTCCAGGTTGCAAACTTCATGTGTGGTTCAGCCACACCTGCTTTGGAAGGGACAACACCTGGGGCTAGGATCGGGAAAACTGGTAAAGGCACCATGCGGTCCTGCCGTATCTATTAATTCACCCTGTATCAACTCAACTGAATTAAAACAGCAGGGAAGAACAGTAATCAGTGCACCAACCTGGACGAGTAGCTACACATGGTTTCTCTATAGCGTGAACTTGAATGCTTCAGGCTAGTTCACCAGACCATGAATTAGTATACGCAAAGCATCTAAATAGATGTTTTGCCAGCTTTCTGCTCTTTTGCACAACAGAACATAGCTTGTGACCTTCTAATTGATTAGCACTGTAACAGGTTTGTAAGGTGTTTTTCTTTTTAAATGAAACCTAATAACATGTAAGGTTGGTCAGCAGCATCTTCTCTTAACACAGATAGTAATGTAAATTTTCCGTTTGTAAATCACAAACAAAAATTATAATCTCTTTCTCTCCTACCTCAAAACACACAAAACATTGCAAATCTCTAAACCATTTTGCAAGTTTTAGTTCTAGGGGTGCTGTGGTTTGGCAGAGGACAATGTCAGTCTGTATCAAACCATTTAATCCAGTCCTCATATTAAGTTTCAGGGCCATACTCAACGCAGATGCACAAATACAGCTCACCGTAAAAGCCTTCATAGTAATAAGAGTAAAATTTTAACTACAATAAAATTAAAATTGCCACTGTAACGGAAGCTGTGAGTAACTTCCAGATTTTGGATGTTCATGTGTGCCCTGGCTTAAATAGAAACAATATTACTGCTTATCTTTCAGGGGTACTGGGAAACAAATAAAATGATTGTAATTCTTCTTGATTTTTTTTCCATAAGTCAAAAGTTAATTACTTCACAGATGGCAGAATGGTGAATGGAATGAATGCAGTCAGCTTGCCTAGAAAACTGGATTCCAGACCATGTGCAGTGAAATGAGACAGAAAAAAGGGTTGGCAAACAATAAATATATATTTCCTTTTTGCTTTAAATAGACTAAAAGGTCAAGAGAAATATATGACTGATATTTATCCAAGTAAATAGCAATTACATTACCAGGTATATTGGTCCACAAGCAAAGGGATGAGCACTAAATTGGCTAGTAAAAGATAACCTTCCATAATAATTTATTTCTTTCATATTCTTTAATCAAAATAGATTGAGATAAATAGTCCTAAGGTTCACTGATATTCTGCCTTATTGCTAGCAGTTACAGAGATCAAGTTTTTATTATACATTTAAGGGGTATACAGAAAATATTTTCATGATTTTTAAGTGTATTATATGTAGGAACACTATAGATAGCAGTTTGCAGTACTCATGGTCTGCACATACAAAACATTTAGTACTCATAGAAAAAGATTCGCTTTCATTCTTTCGTGCCAAAGCTGTTTGTCTACCTCAATGAGTTAACACTGACACCCTATTAGGAACCTATTAGCACCCTATTATTATATTAATAATGAGAATGGCTAATGCATCTCAGAATGAGCTAAGCTAAAATATTAGGGAGCTAACATTAGAGACACGACTCTAAAGCTACAAAAGTAATGCGTCAGTTTTGACTAAATTTGTCAGGCGTGTCTACCTGACTGCACTGGAAACAAAGGATGCAAGTGAGTGACGGGCTCTCCTTAGACCTTAACTTAACCTGCTAGGTTTAATTATTTCAAATATTATATTGTATGGGCTTATGCCACGGCCACCAGAGCCTTCCCACAGAAGCCTACCACCTCCCTCATGCATTGCCTGAGGTTAGGCAGAGGGTGCATTTAAAATCAGCCGTGTTCGAAGAGCCATACACAGGTGATGTGGAAGATGAATGAAACAACATCTACTGTCTGAATTACAACACTTCATCATTAATTTGTTTTAAATTTGTTCATTACCATGGTAAGAGTTCTTTAATTATGACTCATAAGGAGCCTTTGCCCTGGATTGCTGTTGTCTGAACTTGGATAGGCTGAGTCTCACAGTAAAAGCTTTGCGATCAGATTTGGTCAGTCAATGCACATGAAATACTTTCCACATCCACTTTACAACAGTAACAGCATTTACATAGCCACCCATGGATCCCCTACGGTACTAATGGAACAGTATGATCCACCCTAAAGGATTTTTATTTGGATGTGATACCTTGGCACCTGAAATGATGTGGTTTACACTCATTTCTAACAGTGAATTCTTCATATGTGGTAAAAGATCCATTGGACTCTGAAGTGTAGGTACTGATTCTACTGTGTTCAGTAGAACATCAGAACGAAGCAAAGTGTGGATGCAATAACTGAGACCTACACATGAGTCAGCAAGAGTGACACATCCCTGCTTAGATGAACTCTCAAGTACTGCAGCGCTTTCAGCACCCATGAAAACCTAATGGAAGGACATGGCATGCTGAAGAATACGGAGACAAAACTGATGTATTCCTGCAGAGACTCTGGGTGCTCGGCTCAGGATTCATCCTCTGCAATCAATCATTATTCAGTAAACACCTCTTAAAAGGGCAGATTACAGTTTTCACTTATGTAACAGTTACCCTCAGTACAATAATTTGTAGCCTATTATGAAGTCTTTCTCCTGTTGGAATTTCACTGTATAGGTAAGACTGCAAAAGAATCTGAGAGATTTCAGTGCCTGATTTCCTTAGCTACCATCTGGGACTTCAGTGTATATTTCCTCCACATCCCTTAAATATTGTAGTCTGGGGAGAAAAAAAGTCTGTTTTGGAAACAGATATACTTAAAAAGTAGTTACAAAAATGAAGTCCTATTTAAGCACAATCACGGTTATGCCTGTATTTTTAAAAACTCCAGGGCTTGATCTTGGCAATTCTAGGCCAATAAACCTCACATCTAAACCTGGCAAATGGGTTGAAATGATAAATTAAGCAGAATGAAAAAAGACCTGAGAGACCAGGCTTGCTGGCATGATCTAATTGGCATGGATTCTGCAAAGGAATTATCTCTTACTGTTCTTTGACTGTAAATAAAATAATGGCTATGGGAGAAAAAGTTAACACTTTTCATTTAAAAATTCAAGTTTCTACAAAAGAGGTTACTCCAAAGCCATGAAGGGATTGGCAAAATACATGCAAAACCAATGAACTGCAAAAAGATAATATGCAACAATATGCACATGACACAAGGTGCTGATTCCAAACATCTACTGTAAAAACCCCGTATAGGTGTGGGGGTTTTTTTTGGTAAGGTTTTTGTTGTTGTTATTTTAAAGAGAGAGTGATTCAAAGTACCTAAGCATCAAAGTATCTAGATTAGACATTTAAATTCCCAGTGCAGTCAATGACAGATTTACAATCTCTCTGTGGTCTCTGCGAATTCATGAAGATTCAAGAGGTCACCAATCTGAGCTGTTTACCTCTGGCACAGGTTGTTGCCACTGTAGTGGACGTGGCAGAATGGATGATATACTTGCTGCAATTCAGTGATCATGTATTAACTTAAAATCACTGCTGACTTTCTTTTCAGTTAATAACTTAGGTGGCACACTGTGGCAGCCAAAAATGTCATTCTGTCACTTCTGGTAACGATCTAGAGAGCCCCAGTAGGTATCAGGCTTGGATGTTTGGTGGCAGTAAATTGCCCAGATACCATCTGCTAGAGCACAGCTGATGCTGGATGAGGTGCTTCTAAAAGCATTTCAATGCCCTTCCAAAGTGGAAGCTATCCTAGGAGTGCTAAGCTGTGCCTGACCATCAACTCCTCCCATGAGCTTCATCTCATGAATGAAGGTTGCATGGTAGGCACTTGGGTCTGCTCAGATCCGGAACTGAGAATCCTCTTCTGCAGCCACCTGCCTCTCCTTTCAAACAGGAGAAAGACAGTAGGCAAGAGCACTGAGTAACAGCAAACTCATCAAAAAAAAGGAATTCTTAGTATTATTCTTGTTGACAGGGACCAGTCTCCATACAAATGTCAAAGAAAGTAAAAATCCACAGGTTAGCTAAAATCCAAGACTGAGAGAGCTCAGCTGGATTTTGACCCTGCTCCCAGAAGTCTCTCTGCTTTCCATCACACAAATGGGCAATATAAAAAAAAAAAAAACAAACAAAAAAAAATCTGATTTCATGAATGGATTATGCTAAGTAGATTACCCTAACACAATCTCATTCATCTGCTACAATTACATATAAAGAATGCATGTGAAAGAGAAGCAGCAAACAATGGTACGTCCAAATCTAGTCCCTTCAAAGTTAATGAGTGAAATGAACATCAAAAACCTAGTGTTATTTTGTGACCCGCATAGACACTCTTTACAGAGCTAAACAAAGAAATAAACCTGGAATACAGGGTAGGACACAATCTTATTTAGTATCCATGCAACAAAACCTCAGTTACTGTACCAAAACCTGACATTACTCTGTCAGTCTTTATAGAACTCAAATAGATTGTCTCTGTAAAGCATTAGTGGAATGGTTCATCCAGTCTTCCAGTTACATAGCGAAGCCTACATAATTTGCTTGTGGTTGTATAGGATCACGCTACATCAGCTTTTTCCTCTAACCTCATACATATATATATAGATAGAAAGAAATCCCACAAAATACAGCTTCATGACACATAGAAAATGTGGAAATATGTCAGGTGTCCTGCTCTTCCACAGAGTGGAATAACAGCAGGTTTTTTATATTCGAGCTTTTCCAGCATGATTTCAGATCCAAATCTGGAAAAAAAACCCCACCACTTAACCATATGCTTCTCTTTAAGTATGAGTCACCTGTTGACTTCAGTGTGACTACCCATATGCTGAAGGTGTACAACATATGGAAATACTTTCTTGGTTTGGAACCAAAGTTAGAAACAAGACATAACCTTCTTCTAGAGACCTGAAATGGTGTGAAGTTGCCAATGTGAAAGATTTACAGATTATACCAGGATAATGAAAAATAGAAAGTAATTATCAACATAATTGGGAAGAGGAATAAGAAAGGGATTACAAAATGGCAAGCAATTTGTATATTCCAGGATGACTAGAATGAGATTAATTCACGGTAATATAAAATTGGATCGCTATGTCTTCTGCGACTGGAATGCTACACAGTACTCTGATTTCAAGTTCCTTACCTTTTGTCTATAGTCAGTGTATAATTTTCTGTGATTGAAGACTCACCACAGTGAATGTTTTTGGCAAACAGACATGGAAAAGCAAGGTTATAATAGTATCCTCAAGGTTAAGTCCTAATAAATACCAAATCCCTTCAGCTAAATTAATACTATAAAGTTTGAAAAGCAAACAAGCAAAAGTTAAGACATGTCAGATAATATCTGGAGCACAACCTCAATTCTTTCACACTGGTCATTTGGGAGAAAGCCCTTTAGGGAAATAAACAGTACAAGCTCATAGCAATAATTAATTACAGTTGCAAGGGTGTAAAGGTTGAAGGTTTCCTTCCCAGTTCATTCTAAGATCAAGGCAACATATTGAAATGAATTCATTACTGTGAACTTGTATTAGAATGAAATAGTCTGCAAAATCAGTAAATATGAAAAATATTATATATAAGACATTATCAAATTCTAAATTATTTTATTAGCAGGCAGTATAATTTTAGGTCAATTATGGGAATATCAGCTATGTTTGTTCTATGATGAAAACCAGAGTAAAACACTTAGACTTGTTTGAGTAAGCGAAGTATCTTACATTTAGTCTAACAAAGAAAACTGTCAGATTCCTGTCTTTCTATAAATCATGCTAATGTAGGCATTTGTCTTCAACTTTAGTTACATAAGTTCTTGACTGTCTCATCAAAATAATGAACATAACAGGTAAATTCTGTCTGTTAATCAGTATCTCTCATATATATAAACTCAGTTACTGGGCTGATGAACGCTATGTTGACGCTCAAAGCACAGAACCCATAGATTTTCACGCCAAAAGAAACAGTTAGAGTTAAATAATCGGCCCTGTTGCATCAATAAGACAACATCTTTTATCCAGTGATACCTTCACAGAAATAACTTTCTCTTTTATTATGCAAATGAAAGTGATCTGCCCTAGAGTACACTGTAGAGAAAGCCATCTAGTTTTGAATGAAGGGTTGCAAAGAGAGAGGAATTTACTATATGATCAAGGTTGCCTAATAGCTAATTATGGGTGTATTTAAAATATCCTGTCTTGCTTCTTAATGTGGGCATTGACAATTTCGATTGTCACTCAGTAAATCATGCTCTTTCTGTTTGCCCAATCAAAAGACTATCTAACTTGTATCTTTTCTCTATGTATGGGTATTTCTGTATATGCCTTAATACTATATTTGAAAATAAATAACCCAGATCGGTACAAAAGTTAGATCAGGCTCTAAAAAGATCAAAAATAATTGGTAATGCAAGACAGCAAGGTTATGAATTGTGTGTATTTGGGTAGTTTAAAATTGCACTTCATACCTTTTCCGAAAGCTATTTGTAGTTTGGAGGAATATTCACTGAGCTGTGCAGCTCTCCCACTTCCGTATGGTAATATTTCTGAACATTCAAACTCCTTAGCATCAGTCAAGGCCTCTTAGTGCTATTGCTCAGGAGTAAGTACGTAACATGCATTTTACTCATGAGGTTACATAAGGATATTTTAGGCAGAATTGAGCATAAACCCCAGGTTTTTAATGAAACAGCTACAAATATTTTCCCTTGCTAAACTCCACCAGAGAATAAATTTCCCAAAAGATACGCAATATTAGTGTTGTTCCAGCTCCAGTGTTTTAATAACATAAGAAAAGCAGGTTTTGTAGGAGGAGGTGGTATATTTTGTTAGAGTGGAAAAAAGATAGATCTATGGGTTTGTGAGCTCGTCATCAGGTCTGAAAAGGAAGCAAAAATTTCAGACTAATGCAGGAAGACAAAAAATGTTCCAAGTTAAACTTAATTTTGTTACGTACTTAAAGACAACTTAAGTCAAATGGATAGTTATCGCTAATGGCTAAACCAGGCATTTTAATCGCTTGCTTGCTCCTGGATTGAGGAAGACAAGCCAGGCATCAAATATTGAATTTATAATCTCAGCATCATTTTCAATTGTACCTCTTACTAGGTGCTGTGCTATGGTTCTTCTTATAGCACTAGAGGAAAACTTTTGTTCTGAATATCAGAGAGATCCAAAAGTGGTAAAACTTTTTATAGCCCAGGATATTAGACACATAAAGGCAAAAATATTGACCTAAGGAATACCTTAGTGCAAGCACTGTTCTAGATTTCGATTACCTGATGACATCATTGTGGTCTTTAAAAATTTACTTTATTTATATGTAACACTAAACTAACATTTTCTCTTTTGGCCTCATTGGCAACAGAACATTTCCTCTGTAAAATATCTATTGTACTGCAGCCCCATTCAGTAGGATGCTAGAGCCGTTCTTGCTTAAAAGACTCAGGAGGTGTTGGACTCTTGTTGGCTGCTGGATTCAACTTCCCTATCCATCAGTATGCTCTGCATGCTTACTGGAAAGCCAGAGCTGCATACATCATTGTGACTAAAATGTGTGTTACCTACAGAAGTTCCTTCTCCCTGCTGATCTTAGTTTCCTTGCAGACCACTGTAGGAGAAAAATTTGCCTTAATCCCAATCGGGAGACATAAAGCTTCATTCACCAAAACTACCAACTGAAACTCTCATCAGTATTAAATCTATGTGAGACAAGATAATCTTCAGAGAAGTCTGCAAATTTTTTAAAAAATCTGTAAAAGAATCAGTGGTTAATGCATAATGCAGGTCACAACTATAGATAATTGGGAGAGCTGCTCTCATCACCCTGGGATTCTGCACTACAAAGGACATCATACTATCCAGTTTTCCAAGCACCACTAAAAAAAGATGAGATTTTCACTAGAGCAACTCTAGACTGCCACGTGTCTGGAAAATATCCAGATTTCTGAAGGACTCAAGTTCTGTTTCCAGCTTTCATCCCTGGTCTCCCCACTGAACTACAGCATTCAATATGGTTATACTGGCAGTATAGACTTGACTGCCCTTCTCTCCTCAGTGCAGCAAGTAACCACAATGAACACTGAAAATCAGCCTGTTATGAAATTCCTTTCCCTTCCAAGGCTCTTACTTAATTCCAAATGACAACTTGCTCAGTCTCACGAAGGGTGAATTTATCCATGCAGGCTTTCTCAGAAACTGCCAGAAGTATGTCTAGAGAAGTAAACTTTCTCTTTTCCTAGAAACAGTCCAGATGATTTCTTTACATCAATGTTACTCTAATAGACAGATTTTAAACTTCTGAAAGCAACAGAACTCATAAAAGTGGCTTTGAGAAGACTAATTAACTAGTTCTAGGAGATGAAATTTGTTTTGTCTTAGTATATAATCTATTTTAATTAACCATGAAGTGGAATGTTAATTAATGTTGTCATTTCATTTTAGACAGTCACATCAGTTTCAGAATGGACTTCGGTCGATGTTATTGAAATCGCATTTCAAAATCAAACATGTGACAAATTAAAGTGTTTTAAATAAGCACCATTCAAATTCTATTCTGAAGTAGGTGGGAAAATAACTTTGGTCTGCAGCCTGATCCTGGATGTCATGTCACTGTAAGGAAAAGCCTCTGTGGCAAGGAGATTAACATACATAATGCTTCACTTTTCCACTTAATCAGAATTTTTGCAGTAGACACAAGCTGCATCTACGTAGACTGGAAGGGCAAAAAGAAGAGGGGTATTTCTAGGCAGAAAGCTTCCCTCAAGAATTTTGGAATATTTTCTTGTCCTAGCACATGCATTTTCTTATCTGCACTTTGCAGCTGTCTAGCAGACACTAATGAGAGATTTCATGTTCACACCAATTACTTGAAATGTTTAATGTCCTTCTTAAGGTGCATTTACACATCAAAGAAATGACTCAGTGCAAGCATCCTACAATGCTGCAGAGGGAAAAAAATGTCCCCATTTTGTGCTGTAACAGAAATGACTTTGAGTTCTTCTGTAGCTAAGGCTAAATCATCAGTTTTATTTTAGACCTTCATTTTCAGAGATTGATAACTCAGGGCAAAAGTGCTGTATCCATACAATTCTGGGTAGATAGTATATCAGGTAAACACTAAAGTCATACCCTGCTTAGCCAGCTGTGACATTTGTAGGTGGGCAGCTGCCAGGACCCCAAAACCAATTTGGACACAACAACAGTGAAAGACCTAGTGTGTAACTAAGGCAGCTAGACTCTGAAGCAAAATAACCCCTCCTATGTTATGTAACTAAAGTGGTGGAGATAAATTTTTAAGGTCTGAGACAAAACATTAAACTTATCTGTCTGTAAATACACCCTTCTGAAAAGAATAAATTATCTTCCTTTATTGTTTTTCTCAGACCTCACTCAATAACATTCATAAAATGCTTCTGTGAAGAACACTGGGTGTTAATTGACCTTTTATTATTTAAGAAAAGAGTAACTGAAACAATAGGTTTCAATTGGTGAGAAAAAGATAAAACATGTACGTTAGGTTGCTAGTGATGCATCGCAGTGATGGTGGCCAGCAGCTTTACTAGTGAGTCTCAAATGTATAAGATTTTTTAGTGTTGTTTTTTTTAAAAAAAAATCCTTGAAAATGTATTCAGCCATCTCTACTATAATCTACACGGCACTGTTACGTGAAAGGATCCGATTAATTGTATATCAATCTCATTTTGTGTACTAGTATCTTACTAAAAAATTCTGATCATGCAGCTCCAGGTGGTTGGTTACAGGTCATTGCTGCCTACATGTTTATTAACCTACCCCTGCCTAAGCCTGTCTACAACCACAGCATTTCCAGCTGGTGAGAAGGGATGTGATCTGCACAGAAGGCAACAGACCAGCTGGGTGGTAACTGGTGAGGCCAGCAGTGTCTGCATGAAGCACCAGGCACGGAGGCACTCTCCCTTCATTGCACCATGAGGCTACCTCCATCCTGCCATTTTCCATCCAGAAAAATTGTTGTTATTGCCATAGATTGTTGCTCACAAAGACATCTTACCCTCAGTACATAAACATTATTTGAATTTAGCCTCACATCCTTTAAGGTCTTATTAGATCTGTCTCTTGTGAGGAAACATCTTTAGCTGTTAAATCCAATAACATTTTCCTAGAACACATATTTCAATGGCTGAATGTGGTTCACGGTCTACTGCTTCACTCTGTATATACTTCAGTCATTTTAAGAAATATAAGTCAGCAGTGGGAATACATTTTCAGCCTTAAAATAGCTGGAATAATAATTGTAAGTTTTTTTTTTTGTTTGGAATACTAATACAAACAAATACATTCACAGATATGAAGTGTACTCCCCATATGAAGAGAATGTTTATAAATAATGTCAAGACTTTAAAATCTGTAATTGCCTCCCATTTTTCACTGTTTTAAGAAGAATTTAAAAATCTTAAACTTATAGAAATTAAAAATGAAAGTGCTTGTTAGTCTTTGAAAAACAATATAGTTCAAACTATAACAAACCCCTTGCATTTTATTTTGATGGGAAAGACACACTAAGTTTATCTTCTCTATACTAAAACTGACAGTTTTCTTTTTTAGTAAAATACATACTTGTCATTCCACTTAAAAATTTAGTTGCTGAATTTGGAAGAGTAAATTCGTTATTATTATTGCAGGCAGTCTTGCTCTTATTTAAACAAAAATCAGTTCCACGTTTAAGCCTTTTCTTAAGTACTCCGTTAGACCAGCAACTATTAATCTTTATGGCTCTTAATTCCTAGGAAAAATTAGCTGTTGGTACTTAACCTCCTTTTAAATAACCTTTGTTTACTTTTTATTTTGGGTGAAATACAGCTAAAATGGTTCAGAGGTGCCCTTTAATTTTTGTTACTGTGTGGTCAGTATGGCTCCAGACAGAGAACAGAGATCTTCAGTAAGTTTCCCATAAAATATTTGTATCCTTATTCACATCCTAGATACTACAGTGTCAAAATGACATTAAAATCTCTGCAGAAATGCACAGCTGCAGATGGAACCAGACAATGATGTGTGTAATTTCACAAACAGGTGTGTGGGGTGGTGGGGTGGGTAGGAAGAAAACTCTACCAAAACAGGTTACTGAAATGACAAAATCCTGGGACTTCAAAGGACCTGGGAACACATCCATCATTGGTCTTCAGTGAAACCTGGGAACTAAATACTTTCAGGGATCCCTTTTGCAAGTTCAGGTGGAATGGACTCAGGACCTGTGACAGGACACAATGCAGCCGTAAGTCAGTCACAGACAGCTGTGCAAAAGAAACAAATTTTCTGTATGGGTACATAACAGCATGATTTATGTGTGTGTGAAGACTTCACACCTTCTTCTGACACATGTGGTATTGCCCGTCACAAAAAATTAAAATGGCTCATATTACTAATGTACTTCTTAATGGTATTATAGGAAAAATTGTATGTCCACCAAATCCAGAGCTGATATAAGATTGTGAACTGTTACTATACTCATCAAAGGACAGAGAAAGTAGACTTAAGATACTTGTAGAGGATAATTAAGGACATGAAATACAAGGGGATAAAAAGGTAAAACTGTCCTCGGGATACCTGTAATACCAATGCAAATAAAAATTCTGCAGATTAGAAACTCATAATATTAAGAGAAGCATTGTGGAGGGAGTGAACCACATGGATAAAAGTTTTAGTGAAATATTAATAAAATCTTCATCCCTCTGCTTGGATGTAATGAGGACAACACAATTTCTTGAAGAGCTGTGACAGGTTCATCAGCATACGACTCTCCCTGTTCAGAGCCAGAGCAGCTGATGAAATAGGAGAAGCCCTGTAACAAGGGGAGAAATGATCATAAGAGGAATAAGACTTTATTATCAAATTTAGAAATAAATGTGTCCTGGATATCTACCTGCAAGAATTTAAAAGGCATAAACTTCAATAAAGTATTTCTTTAGTACTTTTAGTGTATCTAAAAACTGTTTACAAGTAAAGTAAACAAGGGAAGACTCAGATTTCTAAAAGCAGACACTTTATGAAAAGTGAGGTGTCTCCAGCTGTTGAATGGTCTTGGAAATACAATGACTTGGAGGATATTTTATGCTGTGTGGGGCTAGCATTGCCATATTTGATATTTCTGAGCACCAGCACGCAGAGGTAAGACCCGGCACAGAGAGAGAGCAGAGGTGGGAAGTAACAATTAGAAAGTACAGGTAGCTTTCCCGTGACTCAACAAGAAAAGAGGACAGTCCGGTGAGGGAATTCGCCACACCTGGATCCCATCGGCTTGTCTGAGCTGCTCATGCAAAGAAGGGTTGCCCTGCCTCCTGCCAGCCTGCGTGATGACCAAACCCACGGCTGGATGGGGCTGCCTCGACCTGTTATGCACTGAAATGGGCAGAACTAAGTTATTTAGTGTGAAGCCCATTTCCTGCAACGTGCAACAGACAAAAGAGATGCCTCAAGTGCTGTCTTTCAGCGTTTAGTTTCTGCATGTCTCAGATTAAAAATGTAGAGGTGTGTTATGCAAAAGGATGCAGGCACAATGCCTGGCTTTGAAGTGATTGGCATCTGCACCTTCTACGGCGTGCTTCCAAACGACATTCAAAGAAGCCACATAATCAGCAGTGAGCCACAAACACTACTCCAAGAAAAAAGCTATGGAGAGAGGTGTGTCTGAAACCTCACCCTCCTTCAGCTTTGCATGCCCAGAAGAGGATTAGCTGTGCTAGGGAGTCACACACTGGAGTCTCTCCAGTGCAGCAAACCACATTCCTAGCTTCACACAAAACCTGTGCAGAGTCTACTGGGACATCCAGACAGTGTAGCTGTAGTAATCCTCAGCTGTATAACATGTCTTATCGAGGACACAGGGAACTGTAGATGTTGAGGAGCTGAAGAACCATCACACTTGCAACCCCACCTGCACAAACTGCTGCTGGTCCTAACAGAAACCATCCTGGATATGCTGGGCTACAAAGAGAAAGAAAAAGCTAGCAGAGCACAAAAGCTAGGCTGACGTGGAACATCCGAGCCAGGGTGGCTGAATCAAGAACATTTCCTCTACTTTTTTTTACAAAAGCATCTGACACTGCTGTGTTTTCAGTGGACCTTATGCTACTTGTATATATGAGAGTTGCTCTGATGACATACGCTAGACCGAATGCCTAAAGCGATATATGTAGAAAAAGGCCAGCGGTGAACTGGCATGAACCACATGCGTGGTGAACTTCCACTTACATGGATTTTAGGCACCAGGGAACTAACAGATGAAACCGATGTGTCTGCAGACAGAGGCAGGGATTTCTACACAAAGTATAAATACTGCTTAAGCTCCCCAGAAAGAGTCCAAATCCTTTTGTGTTCTCAGAAGATGAAATTGAGAAACAGGAAAAGACAGTACTGAAGGAAATACCAAACAAATAATGAAAGGTAGTTTTGTTTTCTTGTAAATAGCAGAGGCGCAAACTAAGGTGTAGCTTACTCGTGAAACGTGAATTAGACAAATATGATAGCTGCGCTGAGTACATACAGGACATCAGAGCCTACCCAAAAAGGCTGCAAAGCAAATAATATAACATAAACATATCACAAGAACAGAAAAAAAGTGAATGCAAATCCATAAAATAATGGTAAAAAATTGCCACTGTTTTGGTTATGAAAGCACTTCAGGAAGTGAGACGGGTTTATACGCCACTGTGAAGAGTGCTGCACACACGGGCAGAATATTATTCTTCCTTTCTAAGAGTTGAGCCTACCAAAAAACCTAAATAACATACTAATACATATTTTACTAAATGTAAGAATTTGGGAGCTGTAGATCTCATTCATTCACCTTTGCCAGTTACCATAACCAACAAGCACCATTGCTGCTCTTCTTTGTGTATATTCTTCCTAGTTCTCACTTGCGTGCTCCTGAATGCTTTTCTTCTTGTGCAATGAGGCATACAGATGTGCACTGACAACTGAGAAGACACTGTCTTTCTCTTAATATTCCAGAATCTTAAAAATAAAGTAGAAACAAACTCATTCTAATGGCAGAATGACAAAGGAGATGTTTGGCAGATCCTATTTTAGTGCACACACACAATGCTACTACATTCACCTGTACAAAAGCCCCATGCATTACAAAAGATCAATAAAGTTGCAAAGCAGTATTTAAAGAATAGGACTTTTATCTCTGTGAAAGATGACGGGTATGAATATTGTAGCCAACTTTCTTGTGACTGCTACAGCTTGTTTTGAGTTGAAAAGTCATGACTGAAAACCTAAATCCAAGATCCGCTCAAAAGCCCACTACTACAATTAGGTGGAGGCTTGATGATTAATTAGCTCATGCAACAATGACGTGAAGGCAGAAAACACAAAATGAATACCCCAGAAGAATAAAGAAGAGCACTATTAACAAATTCAGTTTCATTGGCAACTATAGGTGACAGGTCCTCTCCCTCACAGGTCCGACTCCTAGGTCAGCAACCGTTACTGCCTTTGGTGAGAGGCTTTTCATCTTCGGCTACTGAACAGTGCTGACAAACATTCACCTTGCTTGACTATGGTCATTAACTGTGTTCACCACCATGAATTTAACTTCTGTTAAAGAATTAAACTTCTATTTTATGCTACTTTCTCTGACCCGTTTCTTCCTGGCTTCTCACTCAGACCTGGCTCATGATTTCTCTTTGCCAGGTTGAAGCCTCAGTGTCAGATTTTCCCAAATGTTTGTTTGGTTTTCTGTTTTGGGCTTTTTTTTTTTTTTTTTTTTTTTAAAAAAAAAATCTGTGACCTGGCCTGGATGGTTAAAGGGAAGAGGCTCAGCAGTTTGTCAGGTCTGACAGTTCCCCCATGCTACAGAAGCAGACACGGCCCTTTTAAAATGAATTAGAGTGCCAAGGGGACCATTAAGAACAGAAACATAAGAAGGGAAAACAATCCACTGGGTCCTATTTTCTGACCATGCAGTGTGGGACAAAATAATTTGTGTCCAAAGTCTGGGAGACCAAACAGAAAAACAAGCTCTGTAAGGGAAAATAAAACCTGGTTTTCTTGCATTCACAATTACAGAGCATAGTAATTCAGGTAGTTCAGCTTTTCACAACGTACATTTTATTTAAAAAAAAAATCTGTTTTTCAACTCAACTGTTAAATTATTAGATGCAGTTGTGCAAAATTTCACACTAAAGAGAGCGTATGTGCTGACTTGATACTGTCAGTGGTTAAGTTTGATGGATGGAAAATACACAGCAGTGAGAGAGGAGACTTGAGCAAAGGGAAAAAGAAAGGCACTATAAAATATCATACATTAAAATACCATTGGTTTAGAAATCTCACTATTGTTGGGATGAGTTGATAACAGTGAACAGTGGAAATTCTGTATTTCAGGAGAGGATAAATAGGCTTTTCCTTAAATGTCAGTTGTGTGGAGTCTAAAAATAAGCATGTGTAGGTTAATGGAAAGAATGCAGTTAAAACTGTCAACGGTGGTTGGCTCTACAATTTATAATCTGTGTGTCACCTCCAAAACCAGGATATTTCTTGGAGCACAAAACAGGCTTCCCTGCCGCTCAGAAAAGCCTTGCCAGTGAAGAGTCTCAAGTGAATTATGATGCTCTCCCATTCAGCAGTGAGGATGAAATCAATAGCTCATTGCTCAATGTTAATAATAATCTTTATATAACAGCAATTTAAAAAAAATGACAAGAATATTTATGAAAAAAATCTGATTTATCGCACGTTGAGAATATGCTTTGCCTGCAGCAGCCATCTGTCTATGCACTTCACAGTTCTGTTTTCTGTAGGAGACAGGCTGTCATACAATTTTTTTTTTTTTTCTGCTGTTTATTTTGGGGTTCTCAGTTTGAAGGACATCAAGTATTTTGTATATTTTTTTCAGCACAAGAAGACATATTTGAAGGCTGACACATAAATCAAAGGCTCAGGGAAGGTGCTAAGCTTGTATAAAAGTTTAAGTGGAAGTGAAGATTGGGTCAGGCTACTGTCAATGGCAGGAAAAGCTTTCAAGCAAAGTGCCTCAGAGAAGGGTAATACTAGTGCTCAAATCTGAATGAACCAGTCTACCGAGCAGCTTGGACAAACACGTACGTTGTCTGCTCCAACACCAATATGACCATTTTAACTTCTGACAGTACACATATAGCAGGAGTGCCCGCTTATCATTATCTCCAAACAAGCATTTTTTTTTGCATGTATGAACATTTATGATAGAGTTCTATTAAGAATGTGCATTGTTATCTAAAGATTTATTAATTTCCTTAGCCTTTTATTTCTATTTTATTGTTAAGATTGTGAAATTTTGTGAGAAGGACTGTGTCTTCCCAGTTGTAGGTGCACATTTGTATGCCCACTGTTACCTATATCTACATAGACTTGAAAGGTAGGCTCCTGGGGGAATAAAATAAGGAAAAAAAGAAAGATAGTTTCAGGGGTTGATAAAGATCTGATCTGTATTGGATTTAGATGTTTCAGGGAGAAAATAGAGGGTGTGCCTTCCAGCATGTTTTGCAGTAATATGGTCAACTTTAAAGCTGCAGCAATAAAAGAAACCAGTAGCAGTGACCCTAATGCCCTAAGCTGGGCAAAATCAGCGCACATCTCACCAGATACAGAGGTAAGGTAGCAGAAAAGGAAGTACTCTAGTTAACCAAACACAGATGTGTCCTCAGCAGAGGGGAGAAAGACAAACATTTTTCCATGAAGGAGGAGTAAATGCAAGCTTTCAATAGCAAAAGCTGAGATGAGAGATGTATAGATTAAAAATGAATGAATAAAGAGGGAATAATCTGGAAAGGAGGCAGCTGAAAGAATGAACAGAGAAAATGCAAAGTATACACAGAGAGAGAGAGACAGAGTAGAGGAAACCAAGAAATGAGAAGGAGGGAAGAACATTTCAATACTTATCTGGATCACTCCAAAACCACTAATTCCTGTAATATTTTTTCATCAATTTCAACAGGAATTGATGCAGGGATATAACTTGAATTTATGTTTCTGTTAGACATACAACTATGTGCAGTAAAAGAAAGACAATTTGCAGGATCTGGCTGTTTCAAGATAAACAAGAATGCTGGGCCAACAAGTCTTGGGGAAAATAATCCTGCCCAAATAAACAAGAAAATGGCTTATACATATTCTGGGTTTATGTCTGTTTCACGCAGGTTCAGTCAGAATGGCTGTGCAGATGCGTTGAATACACACCTTGCTGTCGCTCTGTCATTGTGTTGGTTTTTGTTGTTTTATCTTTTGATAATCAGCAGCAGGGCTGCTTCTCCCCATGTTCTCCTCTGTGAAAAACAGATCCCACCCCTCTGTCCCTTCCTACTGTCCTCTTTCCATCTGTGCTGTTGCACAGCCTGGGGAGAAAGTGTGTAGGGGAAAAACAGGGGAAAGGGGGAGAAAGCAGACTTCACAGGAGACATCTAATCTGGAAGTTGCCAGGGTGCATAATTAATTGCTGAATTGGTGAATCAAAAAAGTGTGGGAAGAGCACAAGCAGGCTAGACTTATAATAAAAACACCTAGTGGAAAATTAAAATCTATAGTAGATTGATAACATGTAAGAAGACAACATTTTTGTACAAGTCACTTCAGGACACATTTTCTCAGGACAGCAATCTATTTTGGCCTCAGAAGATCTACAGCACACAGCCAGGCTGAACTCCTGCACTGAGTGCCGCTGTACTTGCTTTACATTACAGGAAGCAATTCAGCAGATACATCTGCAATCAGACGAATTTTGAAGTAGAAGTCACACCCTCCAAACACCCAGTATGGCTAGCTAATGTACGTGATAAGTACATTAAGTTAGCAAAAGGTGTTCCAGCCAAGAAAGCCACAGGTATTGCTATAATGCTAAATGAAAAGGAAAAAAAAAAAAATATACTTTTTCTTGCCAAAACATGAATATGTGCCAAACCCTTTTCAAAATTTTTAAAAGTCAAAATACACAGAAGTGTATTTTTATGTTTCCAAAATTACTGGATATTGGGAAGAAGTCCTGATAAAAGACATCTGTTACATTAAAATGAGAAGCAAGAAAAGAAAAAGATGGATTTGTAGTTTGCCTAAACAAAACTCTGATTAATTTCTATTATTCACAGCTCGTTCTTTCAGCAGGGGATATCACTTACTGCTGTAGCCCTTATTCCACCAGAATTACCCCTGTGGCAAATACTGCAGCCTCAGGATAACCTGATAAATGGTGATCCCTACACGCCAAACAGCTTTGCTCTGCAAAACTAACAGAGAAGGAGAGATCAATCAGAGGGTTTGCAGCTGTTCAGCTGTACCAGCCAAAACACAGAAAATAGGTCACATAAGGGGCTACAGTTATTTTGTAGCCTGAAGACTTTGGAGACACTCTCTTGGGATAATCCA
Source organism: Tetrax tetrax (assembly GCA_009806455.1). Classification (NCBI taxonomy): domain Eukaryota; kingdom Metazoa; phylum Chordata; class Aves; order Otidiformes; family Otididae; genus Tetrax; species Tetrax tetrax. The sequence goes on from WHYT01016765.1 coordinate 61,871, forward strand.
CTCTTTCTAGTGTTATAAAGTGAATTATTTTCACCCAAATTTTATGTAGGTCCATAACGAATCAGCAGAAGACTGGTTTTCACAGAGTCTATAATCTGTATTTGATGATCCGTGTAATTTCCAGTTACTGTGGTTCTTAGTTCTTTCTGAGTTCTTGAGATTTTCTGCTTACTAGAACTTAGAAAAAAAGACTGATACAAAATACTTCAAACTGCTTGCCAGTTTCCTAATGCTTTTCCTTATGACACGTTACAATTTTTGATAAACAGCTTCTCGTTGGAGTTTTCCCAATAGTTACTGACTTTACAATATGCTACCTTCATGTTTCTGACCTCTGTAATTATATTTCACCCTTGGAGCCCTAAAGCAGTACTCTTTCACCTGGACTGTCTGAAGTGAATATTTATTTTCTTCGAAGAGAAGCAATACAAATAATGGAAGAAAAAAAAAAGAAGAAAAAGGAAAAAAGTGAAAAGGAAAAGGAAAAGAAAAAAACCAACACCTCTCCCTGAATAATCTTCAATACCTTAGTGCAGAATCTGGTGGTAAAAGGAACACCACGTGTTCAGAAAAGCCAGGGTTCAGCCACTGGGCACATGCTGGTGGCTGTGCAGAGTAGCTTGCAGAGTCAGGACCTGAATCAGCAGTATAATTGGTAAGAAAAAAAAAAGACAAGAGACCAAAAATCTACAGCATATGTTATGAAGAGCTGTTTCACGAGACACAGACAACAAAATGTCATTCTGTACTCTGAGTGTTAAGGACATGATTTTCTACCAGTAGTTTTACCCTACTCTTTTCTTTTTCAAATACTAAACATCAAGTAGAGTAAACGTCACAGTTTACGCTGGCTGTTAATGATGTACTTTGTTTCACAATGGTCTTCTACCTAGTCTCCTGGAAAAATATCTGTGAATAGCAAATACTTTCCTATTAAAACATAAGAAAAAACTACAGTGAAATTCACCTGTGTGTAGGACAGCTGCAATTTGCTCTTGAAATAAGACCAAAATAGTGAATAGTTTCGCTGATCTTATTAATATCCTCTGTGCACACCACAGATTTCAGAAAACATTAAACTGTTATTGTGTAAAGATGATACTAATAACAAATCTGAGATAATAGGGAGAAATTACAAATATTTTTAAAAGATGCAGAATACCAATCCAGACGGTTTTGCATTCAAAGACATACTTCCATTATTTTCTCAAGCATTCAACAAAGTGAGCAATAGTTTTTGTTTTATTTATTATCAATTTACCTTATTCAGTTCCTTGTTCCCTCGAGAAACTACTTGTAGGCTTCATTACTTGATTTCTTCTGCTTCTCTGCCTTTGGTTCCATGGCAACCAAGGTAAAATTAGTAGCAGAGAGGAAATCCCAAGCAGCCCTAAGCTAGAATCTTAGGAAATTCACCTTTTTATTTCACAGAATGAAAGAAACACAGAATGGTTGATGTAGGAAGGGATCTTTGAAGGTTATCTGGTACAACCCTCCTGCTCAAGTAGGGCTACCTAGAGCAGGCTTCCCAATACCATGTCCCGGCAGCTTTTGAATATCTCCAAGGATGGAGACTCCTCCAGCTTCCTGGGCAACCTGTGCCAGTGCTCGGTCACCCTCACAGTGAAAAAGTGTTTCCTGATGTCCAGACAGAACCTTTCCAGCTGGTCAGCCCCCAGCATATATCCATGCCTGGGATTGTTCCTCCCCAGGTGCAGGACTTTGCACCTCCCCTTGCTGATCTGCATGAGGTTCCTGTCAGCCCAACTCTCCAGCCTGTTGAGGTTCCTCTGGACGGCAACACAACCCTCTGGCACATCAGCCACCCCTCCCAGTTTTGTGTCATCAGCAGCCTTACTAAGGGTACACTCTGCTCCATCCTCTAGATCATTAACAAAGATACTGAACAGGACTGGACCCAGTATTGACTCCTGGGGTACACCAATAGCTACCAATGGCTTCCGACTGGACTTTGTGGCACTGATCACCAACCTCTGGGCCCCTCTGCTCAACCAGTTTTCAATCTGTCTCACTGTCTGCTCATTCTACAACAGCTTCTCTATGAGGATCTTATGGGAGATAGTGTCAAAAGCCTTACTAATGTAGACAATACCCACTGCTCTTGCCTCATTTACAAGGCCAGTCACAACAACACATAAGTTTTTCCTCTTTATTTAAAAAGGAGGATGTTAAACTGAATGTGTTAACTAGTTCTGTATCAGGATTTATGTGGAGTGAAAATTGCTAATATACCTGTATGTAAAACGCCACAGTGCTTGACCAGCCACCGACACTAGCCGAGTATCAGGAACTACGCTGTTGAAAGCGCTTGGCTAGCACTCATTGGAAAAACAAAAACAAAACTAAAGAAGCAAAGCTGGAAGAAATAGAATTGTCATAAGTAAAACAGGTTAGGATGGAAAATATGATTTAATAAAAAAAAATAATCTGTAACTCGTTAGTTTTGTTTGAACTTCTCTCCGACATATGAAGCCACTGTGAAAATCTTTGCTGTTACCATGGCTGTCACTGCCATATGACAAGATGAAAACTTTTAAGCATGCAGTTGCAGGGAACAGTTTGAAATTTCTGTCCCTTTCATTTATCAGGCCATGAGCTAATTAGTTGGAATAAGTCAGAAAACTTCCCTCATGGCATATTAATTCACAATGCATATTCATGGAGGTTCCTACTCATCCTCTCAAGCATTCTGGACTGCCTACTGAGAGGCAGCATGGTTTCCCCTCCAGTACTGCCCTGCAGAAAAGTGGGTATAACACCACTTACTGTGTTTTGAAGTCTAATTAACTGTTTGCCAAAAGAACTCAGGTCGGCAGATGAAAAGTCCTTCAGAAATGCAAAATATTATTATTACTATTACTACTACTAATAAAGAACACACATCAAATAATTATCATAGCAAACCAACTCTGATAATTTTATAAGGTTCACAAACTGTTTGAAATGGATGTTAAAGGTAAGTTAGGAAAATACCTTCTTCTCCCTCAGCAAAGCCATTTAAATATAATTGTTCTTGGTTTTTAATCGATTCTGTTAATAATACAACTGGTATTAAATGTTATGCTAGGTGACTTTTCTAAAAAGAGAAAATAATATGGCTAATGTTTTAAAAACAAGTCTATATTAGGTTAACAAATACTGAATGTTAATCAGGAGATTTTCCAGATTTTCAAGCACTGAATTGGCTGGTCTCTTGAAAAACATGACCTATTTTTAAACACTAATCTTCAAAATGCTCTACTTACAATCTTATGTTCAAAGTATTAGGCTGCAAGGTTTGGAACAATCTAAATAATTGATGATCTCCTAATCAAAAGGGACATACATCAAAGAGAAAAAGCTACAGTTCTGTTCATTGGAAGGCTTAGGCAAACATGGAAAAAAAAAAAAAAAAGGAGGATAGTGACCAAAAATGTGGGGAAAAAAAATTATTTAATTGCTACTGAAATGTTTTTCTTTTTAACAGACCACTCCCATCATAAATTCCACAAATTGTTTATGATGAATAATTCAGCTGACAATACCAAGAAAAACTGAATCCCAAAGCAAACTAAATTTTTGCTTTATTTCTGTAAGTCATATTTTTGATCCCTTTGTACATAAACTAGTAATAGACCCTAATCCAAATATTCAAATATCTAATATTTACAGATGCAGAGTTGGATAAGAGAAAAGATTCCATTCCTTCAACTTGTTCCACCTAGAGTGAGTATGTCTTTGGGACAGGTAACTTGCTACCTTGGAAATTTGTGGCTTCCCTACATTATAAGCATTACTGGCTTAATTTAAATTAGTTAAAAATATTCCAGTTAAACTGGTGAAAATATTTGCAGAATTAGAAGAAGGTTTTACATTAATAACTGTACATCGGTAAGAACTCTGATGTGAATTACATGGGTATAAGCCAGGTCAAAATCAATTTACAGATGTCACAAAATATGTCCACTTTAGAATACATCTTTACTTAATCCCTTGCAACCTCATATGTAAATCACATCTAGGGATATGGAGACATCTTAAATCTTTTGGTACTAAGGGAAGTAAACTTCCATGGATTCTAATTTTATACAAAAGGAAAATAGCATCCAAGTCACATAAGTGCAAAGTATTTCTAACACAGAAGAATATTGACATCACTTCATCATGCAATTTTCTGAACAGATCTTTTAAGGCAAGAGTGTTCTTTTTAATTAATGTTTATGAACTGTAGTAAAATAGTCCTACTTCCAAAACACACTCCAAAACCTGCGATTTTAATGGCTAGACTTCATTAACCTTTTAAAAAGAATCCATTCAGTTGCTGCCTTGCAGTCCATGTCTAAGGCAATATCAAAATTATTTTTGTATTTTCTTTATAGATGTATCTTAGGTACGTCCAAGCACAGTAATTTTCACTGGTAGCTGCATATTTTTGCCTTATTTTCTTTGCTGGCTGAATATGCAGTTTTTAATATGTTTTATGGATTAACTCTATGATTATAAAAGTAACTAATTTTTTTTTTGTCCTTTCTAGAGCTTTTATGCAGAGCTTCAATAAGGCTGTATTCTCAGTGAGCTCAATAAGGTGCAAACATATGATGGACAGTCTATGACACGGGATATAGAGCTGTAACCAAACAGGTTTGCTTTGTATGAACAGCTACCAGACACCTGGTGAGGTCACCAAAACCAGAGAAAAGGAAGCCTTGATAGCACAATTCCTACACCCTAAGGCAACCACACTCACAATTATTAATACAGCAACTTGGAAAACAAACTTATTTTGAGGAAAACAATTACAAAATTAAGTTTTGTCCTTTACGGATACACATATGTAATGTCTTGTACTAACTGGATACAAAGGCAAAATTTCCTGCAACTCTCCTGCACCCACAAATACAAAAAGAAAATGCAAATTCTCTTCTAACTAGAATGTTTTATGGGGCTGAAAAGAAAAAAAAAAGTTCAGCACCTAGACTTGGCACTTTCCCTGATACACACATACGCATTTTTCCCCTTTATCCCTCTAAATCACTGTCAGGTTTTGAATAACACCAAAATAACAAGTGGCCACTTCCTCTAGCTGTCTTCCCTTTCAAAACTGGAAAATAAAGGAAGATAGTACAAAAAAGACTAATGAGTTACTAAGTTATTTTAAAACATAGGCTCAATGTCAGATGCTGAAATGAGATTTTATTTCTAGACTTCAAACAGGAAAGGTCTTGGGAATAGTCACAGATTGGACAGCCTAATAGCTTGGTATCTCCTGTGTCTGAATTGCACCTAAAGACTAAACTAAAAGCTCTCCATGTAAAAGAACAAGAGTCTAAAGATCTACAGAGTTGCCTTTTATCACATTCTTGAATCTTTATAATAATTCACTGAAGGAAAAGTCAAGTCAGACTTGATTTGAAAATGGCACACACCTTTGACTCTTCTCCAAATGAATGAGAAATGGATGTCTTAAATGACATACTAGGGTCCTGTTACCATCTGAAGCTGAATACAGAGGGACCTACCTAAATTGTAAAATTTCCTTTTACTTCAGGATGTCAACATGACACTGTAGTTTAACATTGAGGACTGCTGGAAGTGCAGAAATGCAAGATGTAAGGGGAGGATGTTCACTTACAACTCAAGTCTCTTGTCTTGCAGCTCAGTCCATTTCTCATTACATCTTAAGGGAGGCAATATGGTTTTTTTCTTCTCTACTTGCTCCAAAACATGGAAGATAATTGCTTTGTACTGAAAGCAATTAGCTTAAAAACGATACCATTTTCTATAAATGTGTCAGTTATGAGAAGCCACAACAGTATTTTGTGGTCAGCATGAGGTTCATTCACCAATGGACTTACTAGTTTTCTTCAAACACAAGACTGCTAATAAGAAAGTGAAAATGTTTTCTTTTAGCCCCTTCTCATGATTCATTTGTGACGTTCGTGACACAAATTAGAATACACTGCTCCCAGTTAAAGGGTGGTGGCTCATTCCTGAAGGACTGGTTGTCACTAACTATTAAGGACTTCTATCATACAGTTGGAAGCACCTTAACTCTGAGTTTAGATGCACATGCCTCTCTTTCACCAAAGGTTAGACAAAACTTGGGGAACAGTTTGTTGCAAGCATTGACATAAGTCTGTCACATTTTAAGCTGTGTATTTTTCATACTTTGCCTCGTCTACCTTTTCCAATTAGTTTCTATAATGCACTGTGACAGTTTGATAGATTCAAAGCCCTAACAGCAACTCGTAGAGCCTTCATATATAAAATGAAAACAGCTATTTCAAATAGGTTAAATATATTTACACACACACACACACATATATAAAAAGAGGTTTTGAGGTTCCCAGCTGTGTATTATTCCATGTTGGGCTACTGAAAAGTAGCTGTGATCCAAAAGAGACATTTTATCATGCTTTTATTTCTCTGCATTTAGTACAGCCTTTTACTTTCCTAGTCAGCAGCATGCCACCTGCTCTTTCATTCCCTCAAAGTAGGTCAGTAGTCAGCCATCAATCTTTCATCTTCATTACAGCTAAATCCTAAAGCCTGAGGCAAATGAACCATTTTAAAGGAGATGCAGTGATAGCTGTGGTATTCTCTCTCTTGTGTTAGCCATTTGTGGCTGAAAAAAATATCACAAAATCCAGATGAAGCTAGCCAGCCTTTAACTGGAAAATAACAGGAATGCAAGCGGTTTTCACAAGTTCTTTGTAAAACTCTGAGGTCCAGTTCATAAACACAGAAGCATGAGTCCAGTCTCCACATTATATAATCTCCTTCATATACTTATTAAACTCTGAATTTCAAGTGTTAAATTACTACCCCCCGAGAAGAGGACAATTCTAACCTTCCCAGACAAGTAGACCATGAGGGGGGACTGAAAACTGAAAACTGAATAAACTGCCAGACTCTAGGGATCATGATATCCAGTAGCATGATGTTCAACTGGAGTACAGTCACAAGTGGTTAATCCTAGGGATCAACCCTATAGCCAAAACTGTTTAACATGTTAATGATGTTGATGATAGGACAGAGTGCTTCCTCAGCAAATTTGCAGATGATACAGAGGTAGGAGGAGGCATTAATACACCAGATGGTCGTACTGCTATACAGCAGGAAGGAGAGGAATAGAGAGGCTGGAGATCTGGGCTGACAGATATCTCCTGAGCTAAGCACAGGGAAATACCAAGTCCTGCCCCTGGGAAGGAAGAACCACAGACACTGACCCACACAGGCTGGGTGGTGTTTGGCTGGAAAGCAGCTTTGTAGTAAAGGCCCTGGTGGACCTGGCAGAGATCAAGTGGCACATGAGCCAGCAACGCGTCCTTGCATGAAGAAGAGTATTACCAGCAGGTTGAAGGAGGTGATTCTTCTTGACTACTCAGCCCTGGTGAGATCATATTCGGAGTACCGTGTCCAAGTCTGGGATCTCTACTGCAAGAGTGACATGGACATAATGGATTGAGTCTGGGAATGGACCACTAAAATGCTCAAGGTATGGGAGCATCTGACATGAGGAGAGGCTGAGAACTGAGGTTTTGCCTTAAGACAGCAAGGCTCAGGAGAATCTTATCCATGTGCATAATACAGAATCAGAAGGAGTAAAGAAGATGAAGACAGACTTTGGTCAGTGGTATTCAATTAAAGAACAAAAGGTGCAAATTGAAATTCAGGAAATGCCATTTAAACACACATTGCCGAGAGAGGTTGTAAAGAGTCCATCTTTGAAAATATTTCAATATATCCACATTTCTTTTCAATCTTCTACGTATCTCTGCCTGCACCTTTTCCATCTCCTGAAGGTAGGGAACATGTGCTTCATATTTTGTTCCCTACCTCTTTTCTTATAGTTCCTTACACTCGGTGTGTCTTTTTTGACTCCGAGTGAGCATCAGGGTGACATTTTCCTGTAACTATTGTATACTATTGTGTTCAGAGCTCACCATCGCTTGGAATTTATTTACATTCATTTAATTTTCACTGAAAACAGAAATCTTGCTTGCAACACAAATTTACGAAATCAATGTCATATTGACTTGTGGAAATGACTTGTCAAAGTTCATAATTTTAACCACTTAAATAATTACTTTGATCACTGTCATTTCAAATTAATTAAATTTTTATTAATTTATTTTAAAACCCCTCAAACACTGTCAAAATAGGAAAAAATATCCAAATTTTCACACTCCTGCCCCCGCAGTGATCTTTTTCATCTTGCTCCAACCTAATTCCTTTGTAATGTTATTTCTTACGAAGTTGTTTGATGATCCGGCATCACACATACATTTCCATCCTGAATGTGTCTCCACAGTGCTTTACGTAGCTGTTCTTTCTTCTATATTAGTATATGTAAATTAAGAATATGAAAAAAAACTTTGCTTTAAAACTCTGCTCACAGCATTATTGTAAGATTAGGCCCCAATAAAAACATTAAAGATACGTGCCTTCAACCTATATAACAAATCTGAAGAACACCTCCACATTGGCAGTAAGAAATTTTCATTTTGCGTTCATCTACTGCACAAAATTATGTGCTACCTCAATGGTATTATTGCAAATAGAAAATTCCATAGTAAATGATGTTCTATCACTAGCTCTATAAATTTATGATGTAGGTGTTCTGTTCCACTTTTATTTGCAACAGCTTCACAAAATGAGAGGAGTTTAATCAAAGCTGTTAGATCAAAATTCCTTTTCTGTAGAGAAGTAACCAGCACACAGAAATATACAATGGAGAGATATCCAGCTTTTTGCCTATTACAATCAGAACCATGGGTTGTTTCATTTGGGTCCTACACCATTCCATAAGAGATTCTTGAAATTCACATTTAAGACTGACAGAAAGCAAGAGAGAATCCCTGCTCTTTCTCTGTGCCTTTTGGAAAAATACATGTACTCAAGGTTTAGAAAAAGTAAAAAGGAAAAAAAAAAAAAGGACTTCTTTAATTGGACATGTGGTCATCCAAGTTATCCTTGACCAGATACCAGAACTGAAACATCAACAGTCAAGACATTAAATATGTATGTATATAAGAATAAAACACACACGCTTATTTATACATACATATACACATCTATATGCAACGTACTGAAATTAAATATTTAGAGAAGCCTTTTGGAGTATCTAATTTTGTAGTACGCATCAGAAGAGATTCTTCTACACTGCTAAGAATTATCCAATATTTTATTTGTTAATGAGGAATTATGCAAAGGCAGGCATAATGATTTTAAAGCATAAGAATGGTATTTCCATAGAATGGGGATTCTAGCCTCATAAACCCTAACCTGATATAGTAATAGTAATAAAGGAACTATCAACTGCTTTAGAAAGATTCTCCAATCTCTAAAATTCTTAGTGGGGTCAAAGATGATGCATTAGAAAGCAATAAAAATATCTCAGAATGAATGGAAATTATTGACTAAAACAGCAATAGTGAATAAATCAGTACACCAAGACACTTAAATCTGATATGTTATTTGAGATAACCAGGGGTTCCTTATAATATAATCATAATCAGGAAGTTGATACAAAAAAGATCTATATTAGAGAATAAATGATATGAGAAATATTAAGATGGCTAATATAGGTTTTCAAAAGCAAATAGCTAAAAGACAACACTGAGTTTCTTTAAATGTATCCAAAAATGTAAAAAAAGAAATGTATCCATGATATTGCTGGAGTTAAGGTGAGAAGTAAAGATAGCAGAAGAATGAAGACATAGTATATTCTAGTGAAGAGAATGTTGACAAAATTCCTACACCAGATCTTTCTTTACAGGTAACAGAAATTAATTACTCTACCAAGATTCAGAAGATTTGAAATAAAATGATATTCATAATTCATTATATAATGTATGCCCAGGAATAATATTGCTATTTAATTTTCAAAAATCAGCTAACAAAAATGTAGTTTGAGAGAAACAGACAAAAATGTGTGTAGTCTTTTCAAGCAAATTGCTTTTAAGTTAGAGGGCTGAGGGGCAGTAAGTGCTGCTCCTACATTTTAAAGGCTGTAAGGGAGATTATATGAGAATGATGTCTAGGAATATATAGAAACAGTTGTGCAAGCTATGAGATGACTGCCCTAACACAGAGACAGACTTAGACATACACTTCACAAGCAGTGGTGTAGGACAAGTAGGCAGCTGCTACAGGCCACAAGAGAACAATTGTGAGGTGCAGTACTCTTTCTGCCTACTTAGCCTACACAAAGATGAGACAATGCACGCCACAGAGACTACCACCAAAAAAAAGGAGAGGGAGGGCTGTTAGGCAGCTACAGCTGTGGGGAGTGGGCTGCTCCCTTTATGAGGCACTATTTCCACATCTCTTGGGCACACAATCCCTTGTCCCCTCCAAATCTCTCTGACTCTTCTTAGTTACCTTTGGCCACCATCACCTTCCCAAACTCTGCAAGAGCTTCACCTTAGGCACCATCGCACCCGCATCTACTGGGAACTAGCTCCACCACTTCCACATAATTAAGTTAGTAAACATTTATATTTCATTCTTACCCCAAACCATTACATCAGGTCTTACTAGGAAGCCTTGAGTTGACTGTCCACAAGCATGTCAACACCATCCTGGTGGCACCTAAACCATGGCCACCTGCAGTCAGGCGATTGCTAGTCTTTAACAGCTGCTCACATGTAGGTACTGATCTAAAACTGTGGTGACCACAAGTTTGCTGTCCTTTCGCATAGTTAGTTTTATCAAAGACCTGCAGATTATAGCAGGTGAGACTTGGTAAGCATGGGAGTTCATAGACACGTGCAGGAGAAAGCATTACAGGAGGGTGGAGAAGCATGGGAGGAAGGCATGCACTTCCCAGAGTACAGATACAGCTACTGGAGGTATAAGAACAAAGACAGTTTTGAAAGTAGACTTTATGTTTGTTCAGGCTGCTATAAAGCAAACTCCCCCAAGTTTTATAGCTTTTAAGAATATATATGTCATTGTAGCATTGCTAATGCATATTGGTCCCATTAACAATGCAGTTAACAGCAATTACGCGTTTCTTCTCTTTTCTCCAGGGAGAGAAGAATATACAGCAGGATGTTTTAAAATAAAAATATGTATGCATAAACACATTCTGCTGGATATTTATGCTGAAGAGAGCTAATTCAGGAACAAATCTTGCTTTTGCAGGAGTGAGGAGATTTGTGATAATCTGTAATCTTTGTTGAAAAGTTCATTCTAGTGTTTGACAGATCCAAAAAAAAAGCTTTTTCTCATATGAAATATACATTTGAATTTTTAGAATATGATTACCAGAGAAGAAACAATTTCACCTTCTGAAGTGAAACAATCTTTACCTACATAAAATAAAAGCATCCAAAGGTCTTGATTTAGTACTGTATGGGAAACCCAAGCAAGGAACGGCCTAAGGCACTTGCAGTAAATGTCCTGCACTGTACTACCATTTTCTTTCAATAGTTTTCAAAATATCTGTATTTTCATGTCCCAGTATATTGTATTGGTGTTTTGCAGATGCTAAGTTATAAATAACTCAGACTGCATTACATTGCCAGGGTGGGACTGGGCCTTCAAGGTTTGGGTACAAATATAGTGTAGTATCACTTACGGATGCCGCTCTGTAAGAGTGCTTCGCAACAGGGAGGAATCCAGGTGAACCAAATACAGAAATACAGACCTGCAGTGCATCCTCATAAAGAGCATAGCTTTGTGTGTGGAAGTTCTTCTTCAGGCCCTCTCCTCACCAGCGTAAAGTCTGTTTTACATGGGTTAAGTTTCCAGCACTCTGCCATCTGCTTATTGCCTGTGTGTGTGCCCATGCTGTCTAGCTAGTTCAGAGTGTGTCTCCCTGTGTATGCTAGAAACAGAAGTGCTACATGTGGCGCTTCGCCTCTAAAGTAAAAGCACTTCAGTACCTGTTAAGTTTGAGAAGCACCGAAGTGGTTTTAGTGTAAAGCCACAGCATCTCTTTTAGAGGAGAGAGCATTACTTCGTGGTCAAGCACTGCATGAGGATCTAGTGGCAGGTGACTAGATGGCTTCCTTCTCCTCATGGACAGCAGGACTTCTCCAGCACTGCCATTAAAGTGTTCCAGTACAATGTTTTGGCCAGAACTCAGGACATTCCAGGTGAATGATACCGACTATAATTACTTATAACACAAGCTGAGGCTTGCCTTCTCCGTAAGATTGCTCACAACTAAACCTATGGTTTTAAAGGACTGTCGGCATACCCAGGGTACGTCTTTTCAGTGTCAGCCTATTAAACATTTAAAGGAACGAGGGAATGTTATTCCCCAAAGAAGTATTAATTACATTAGACAATTTATTATCCTAAATAGCTATTTTAGCGCAGAATTTGTTATCTTCCGAGAAGTCTGGTAGAAGGATTTTATTGGTCTCTACTGCAGCCTCAGCATATTCTTGGAGTCATTCATTATGCTTCATTTCATCTGCATCAGCATCTGTTTCCTGATATAAGCACTAAAATCTGTCTTTCTCTATTGAGTGGTGTTTGTTTCCAGAAAACAACAGAAATATGTTACAGGGCTAGAAAGGGCTGAACATCGAAAGCCCAGGATAGAATGCAATGAGGAAGATTAATCAGTCCCTGGAGTCTGTTTTCTAGAAGTTTTTCTTAATCAGGCCTTGGCATTTGATGGAGGGAGAGTTTTTTTGTCTGTCTTGCTTCTGATATTATGAACAACACGAATCACTGACAAAAGAGCAAAAAAATGTTCCTGTCTGGATTATAACGCCTCTCAAACTTGACATTTAATATGCAGTTCAAGTAAAAATGTGTCCAGAGATCCCTCAAACATTTATCTCTGAAAGAACAAGGAGAGCATGTGAGGAGATGAGCTTTTAAGCCCTTGCAAGCATGGCACTGCTGAATGAATGCTGAAATATCCTAAAGCCAGGTACATCAATATTTGGTAGTCAGTTCCTGACTGCTAAAAAGCATCGGTGTTGTCCTATACCAACTCTGCAGCTGTTTGCAGCCTTGTAAGGGACCATAAAATCAACGTTAACCTTGGCTCTGGCTTCAGTCTTCAAAGGAATATATCTGAATGAATATATCCTATGTATATCAGATTAGATGCTAGGAAAACATTTTTTATGATGAGGGTGGTGGAACACTGGCACAGGTTTCCCAGAGAGGTGGTTGATGCCCCATCCCTGGAAACATTCAAGGCCAGGCTGGATGGAGCTCTGAGCAACCTGATCTGGTTGCAGGGAGGTTGGACTAGATGACCTTTAAAGGTCCCTTCCAACATAAACCATTCTATGATTCTATGATTTGAAGTTTAAAGTGAAGAAGCGCCACTGGTTCTATCACATACCCAGCCTCCTCAGTGAATGAGCAAAACTGTCACAGTGCCTTCTGTGTGAACAAGCCAGGTATCACTGACTATCACTGCATTTGGCGCTTTCAATGGTGATTAGGTTTTGAATCATTTACTGGTAGTCTCAGACTATACATAGCAATTTCAGTAGTGTTGTTACTAAAAGCAGTCAATGGCTACTTTTAATCCACATGTATGTAATGACTTTATTGGTGTTAGATAGCTGCCATCTGATTTCCTTTCATCCAGTAGTCTATTGCTCTTAGGACTGGGGACTGTGGCTTGAAATCTCAATGGGAAAACAATAGTCTGGATTGCCAAATGCAGTGGAAAGGTTGCATCCTGTTTGGTACCTCTGGTAGCTGAGTCCTCAGAACTGGAAGAGCTACAGCAAAGTGTTCTCAAAGCAGCAGCAACATACCAGAAGTGTGACTACAAAACAACAGCGCAAGTAAAAATAATTGTATTTAAAAAAAACAATATCATGCTAACATATTCCGGAGTAATGGTTCCACTCTAGGAACCATAATTCCATACTAAAATCAGTGTTGATCAACTGCACAGGCAGGAAAATATGCAGACAAAAATGTTGAGGTCAATCGAGTCTAAAGATTCTTGAGAAGAGAAACTAGGATGAGTGGGCCATATGATGACAAATGGAATTTGATTTCAGTAACTGTAAAGCCATTTTCACTTAAAACCAGTGGAACTACTTATGTATTTACTAGGGGTCTTAATTAGTGCATGGAAGTGATCTGGAAATCACTTTGACAGTAAAGTCTAAACTTTTGTTTAATGGTGTACAACAGTAAAAATAATACACTAAACATAAGGAACAGGATGAATAATAGATAAAACCATGACACAGATCTTCTAAAATATGCAATACTAGTCATCCTAACTAAAAAGGATGCTTCAGAGTTTCTATATCATAGGAAAAAGAGCTTAGTAAGACTGGCACTGTGCACCAAAGAGAGAAGAGGAAAATAAGGATGCATAGTAAACACATGTGAAACAACAAATGGTACTGCAAAATTAGATGTGGAAGATTAAATTATTTTTTTTTTCCTAAAAGAAAAATAACGTATGCTCAATAGGACTGAAAAGCAACATTTCCAAAACTGAAAAAGAAAGTTCTTCAGACAGTGCCTAATTAGCAATTAGGCTGAACTATGAAAAGTTAGCAAGAGTCAAAACCAACTGGTATTTATAGGAGTAACAAAAATACTCAAATAGTGAATATACAACACAGAGTTACAAGATATACACAACCGTACATTTGAAGTCACTACTTATTATGAAGCATGGCTGAAAAATTAAGCGTGACAGATGAAATCTCAGATGTGCGCTACACATTTCTAGCATGCAGTTCTGAAAGTATTTGTGCCAGTCATTGTGGCAAACAAGATGTTGAACCAGGCAAATTGCAAGTCTGAAGTCTAGTCCATGACAGTGGTTCCTACATTCCTGAGGCTGGAAAGTAGCATTTACTGGGAAGTGAATTAATGGAGCCAAACCTAAAATTGGAATTGCTTACAGAAGAGAAATAAATACCAACAAGCCTTGTCTTATTAAGTAGCTGAAGCAGCAGCCATTCATCCTGCCATTTTGGAACTGACCCTGCCCTATTTCTTTATTTTTGCCAATTTGATATGTGTTTCCATGGGAACAGAAGCAGGACTAGCCACCAGCTGAGTCAATCTCAGCTGCTGGCTCCCAATTCTCACGTTTTGTTCTGTTTCCTTGGAAACTGATGCCAAACGAGAAAGAGAAGTAAACCAGCTTTTGCTCTTTAATATTTACTCTTTCTTTGGACCTGCTCTAGATCCTCTGGGATGGCGGAAGGTTTACAGCTGACTCTAATGGCCATTCATTTTCCTCCTCTCTGGAGCAGCTGCCAGCCACTGGTGGGCCCCAGCAGATGCAAGTAAGAGTTCTCAGTTTCAGCTACTGCTGGCGGGCCACCTGCTGTGAGCTACAATGGCAGGGTTTGAAAGCAAGCTACAGATTTCAGGAGACATTTGGCTCCTGCAGTCTGTAATATTTCAAATTGGAAGGAAAGAAATTAAATTTATTTAAAAAATAGTAGGGGAAACAGATGGGCGTAATGATATTTAGAGAACAAATTGACTAACAAGCTCTGACCTGCATTAGGCTGAACACCCCCAGAAACTACTTCAGCCAATTATATTCTTCATTTCACAATGTATGTTTGACAAAGTTCTCCGTAATCCAGCTGTTAGCTGACTGAATAGCCCAACAGCACAATGTAAACAACACCCCTAAACACATCTGTTCATGCATATACACATATGCAGAAAGAGAAAAGAACATGATCTGATTGTTTCAAAACGACAATCTGCATAATTCTACTTGACCACGTGAATGAGAACCAGACATCTTTACCAATTCCAGACCTATGTTACTCCCACATTTGTCTCATGTGTATACAAACACACTCTCTGTATGTAATTTTGGGCCAGAGTATTTTCCAGTTCTTACAGCAGCAGTGTCATGACTGAAGACAAGTATTAAAGAAAAAAAAAATCAGAAAAGTTGCAAAAAAAAGTATTTAAAAAGAATATTAAAGAATATGAAAGAACTCTGGAAGAGCATGCAAGCAATTAATCTAGGACTTCAGTAAAATTTTGTATGAAAATTATACTCAATTTACATCTGTGCAGTTGAATCCCAATTTTCACATGACTTTTGTTTAAAAATGCACAGACAATTAATTTTCACAAGGCAAAATGCTGTCATGAAGAAAAGTTTCAAATTTGGTGACCTCTGCTCTTACCTATCTGGTCTAACTATTAGAATATAGCATCATGCTCACCTTGGACATGCTTTTACCCTTCCTTTCCTTTCACACCTAATATATGAACTCCTTCCTGACTTTTCTTTACATCGTATCTCAGTTATGTCCATACAGCTCTCACTGATCAGTTGCCTGGTGTTACTATCTTCAGTAAATTCTAGACTTGTATATTTAGTTGACTTCACCTATAGTCTAAATAGTCTCTCTCTCATACTCATTTCTTCAGGTACTACATTAGGAGCAGTCTCACAAAAAGACAATCAGATACTCAAGAACAACATTTATTCTTCCAATCTTTCTGCACTTGTATCCATTTACGGAGAATACACTCAACATCTTTGGGCACCCAAAAGGTGTGTCAAGTCAGCTAACATTGTGATTTTGTTCTAAGTTAGTTATTTGAATGAAAAACTTAGGCAGTTTTAGTTGTTTTAAGTCAGACTTATTCTGTTTTACTCAAAGAGATAAAAGACCTGCTGAATTTAGCTAGTCTATTTGTGGGTATCCTTCGGCTGAACTTAAAATCAAAGTCTGAAATCCCATCTTCCTCTATCAGTAAGACTTTGCACAGCAAACGAGACAAGCTTTAGATTTGCAATCAGGAGAGACAATTTAAGTTTCTTTTCAGCTTTACAATGTCCCTCCAGAATTCTTCACAAGCAGCCCTCATTTTTACTATAACCACTAAAATTTTGTCATCTCACCATTCACTTCCTCTTCCACTGAACAACATATGTCCCAGCACAGAGACTGAGACTTGTCCTGAAGGACTCCACAGGCTACATCCCTCCTTTCTGAAAATGAACTTTTAGTTATTCCTTATTCTGTTTCCTTGTTCTAAAGAATTTTATATCCATTTGAGGGCTTCTCTCTCATTCCAGGACTATTTAATTTCCATGAGACCCTTTGATGAAAGAAATTGCTGAGTCCTTTCTGGAGGCCTAGTAGGCTGTGTCAGCTTCTGTTCACATGCCTCTGGCTTCCTCAAAGGACTTCACTGAGTTTTTGAATGATTTGTTCCTTCATAAGTGCCATGTCAACTCTTCTTCAATATGGCATATTTATTTCTAATTCCACTCCTGATTATAATTTTTATAAGTTGGCCTGCTACAGACATTAACTTACAAGTTCAAGGTTTCCGCTCTGTCCTGAAAACATGGGAACACATTTGCAACTTTTCGCCCAGATATCAAAGCAGTTCCAAGCTAATTATTACATACTGCTGTCAGTAGTTTGATTATTCCTCCTTTGAACTGCTTTAGAAAGCCTGAGAGAATATATTCTGTTCCCAGTGATTTATTTCTGATCACTTTCTCTATTCCTGCCAGCAACTCCAGTCACTCCTCAGTGAGTTCATCAGAAGGGTTCTAGCACAGCAATCTCAACAAGCTCTTCCACAAAGAATGTTGCTGAACAAAACAAAGCAACAAAGCAATCATTTAATCATTCTACATGGCCTTGTTTTCTGCAAGTAATGCTCTTTACATTCTCATCAAATATTATCCCCAAAGATTCAAAGAATCAGTTGCAAACTTCCTGCAACTGATATTTAAAGGAAGATCTATTATTCTTTTTTTTTTTTTTTTGCCTTTTGCAAGAATTTTTTTATTGCTTTATTGTGTTCTACGTCTAACTTACCAGATTTTATAATCCTTTCTGTTTCCCTCGTTTGGATAAAACTTTGGATTTTTGAAGAATATCTTCCTGCTGTTTCATCATGCTGAGTCTCTTCTTTTCAACCCTTACTTCATGTGTGGCATGCGTTTACTCTGTGTCTCCAATATGATATTCTTCATACTCTCTAGGCCACCTGCAAAGAATTAACTCTACAGTGTCCTCTTTAGTGTCTCTTGAAGAGGCTTCATTAGTTTTATGTTGTTTCCTTTTCTGAAGTTGAGTATCACTCTATTGATCTCTTTTGGTTGCTGCTTCTTCAAAGCTATCAAAGCTAGGAACGATGCATTGGCAGCTACAGAAAAGTCCTTCAGATACTAACACTTTGGAGCAGATTCTGTGTGCTCTTCAGAATGAAATCAAGGGTTAATTCTCTCTTTGTGGGTTCTCTGATCTGTTGAATTACAAAGCAATCACTGCTCTAAATTATTTAGTCTGAGCAGCACATTTGTCCAGGCAGTTTTTGCTCTTGCAGTGTTTACGACTCCCTCAACATATCAGTCAAAACTGGCCTTCTGGCTTCTTGGTTAGTAATATGTGGCTGATAGAATAGTTATACACTTGGAATGCATAGGAATTCTGCCTCACTCACTGAAATGACTGAGTTGTTAATCTGATTTTACTCCAAGTATTCTTTAACAGACTGCACTGCCATGCCATTAGCACAGCCTACTCAATCTTCCTGCATATTGATATTTTATTATAGCAATGTCCTCATTTAAAATTGGACATTCCTAGTTTCCATGTTTTATTTCTATATCAGTGCTAGAAGCCCAAATAGGATGTTGTCTCATTGGTCTGATTTTCTCTTCTGTATATTCTAAAATGGCATTTTGTTCTGTTTTTTTTCTCCATTTCATGTCTTTTACCATTCCAGAACAATTCAGTGTGAAACCTTAAATACTAGTACTCCAGATAGCAGAATAAAGTCTATTTTAAAATACTGACATAATTATGATATGGTTGCACAAGAGGAAGCATCACAGAGATGACTACATAACTGGTACTAAAACATCAAGGAATGCAAAGGTGGATAAACAGGTTTTAAAATTGTACAAGAAAAATTGGCATCCAGTGTGCAAATCATTACTTTTCTTGAGTCTAACACACTTTTGGAACTATAAAATCTAGCCCATTTCCCCTAGTATGCAAATTCTTATTTATTAAACATTATTACTGGTCACTTTCCAAGGCCACAGGGATTCAATCTGTGTCACAGATATTCATGTTGGGAGAAGACAAGCCAGTCAGAGGATTTCAAGCTAAAAGAATGACTACACCATTGTATTACAAGAGAGGTGTGTCTGAATGTATGTCTATACACGGACTTACTGAACTGTAGTAGGTACGTAATTGAATTATGATACGGCTAGTGCACATGGAGAACAGATTCCACTTTGTAAAAGGATTTTGCTATTTCAACCTGTGGTATCATTCCAACACAGGTGTTTTAGTGAGCAACTGAAATTAGAGCAAGCTGGTTTCCTACATATTTTTTATCTTGTGACTGGATTCTCTGTGTTTAAGTGTGAAGTTCCCCCACAGCACATCATTTGTAATGTTTGTCTTTAGACAGAGGGGTAAAACTCACTCTGCAACACTTCTGTTAGGGGAGACACTACCAGAACCTCTCCACACAGCCAGCTGTTTCCATCAAATCTGTAGCAGTGCTGGGTCCTTAAGAGCTGTATCTGCTCTATCAGGTTTGACTGAAACTGTCAAACAAAGTTTGTTAGGTAGCAAGAAAAAACACACAGGGCACTCTTGCACATAAATATTGCCTTCTTAAGAAATCAGAACAAAATATGGATGCTTGGAAAAAGGTAGCAGAGCCTTGCCATTGGGGCAAAGCTCTTCCACAGCCACATATACAGAAGCACTGTAATTCTTCATGGCCTGTCAAGCCCAAGAGCCTGTCCAGTGGGACGGCAAGGGAGAATGCACTGCAGTTCACATGTCCAGGAGAAACTCAGTCTGGTAGGAACGCAGTTGAAATTAGATCATATCCACAGAGCATTTTGGTTATAACAAAAAAAAAGATGAATTATGATAAAACTAATTCCAAGTTCAGTCTAGAAAGAAGCTACTGAGAAAAAAAGTGATTGGTTTCCTCACCGGTCTGAAACATTAGCAAAAGGAAAAATGTTATAGGTGGTGTGACCAAAAAAACCCCAGATGAATAGAGGTTATGTTATGGATTAATTCCCATTTTTTACACTGCTGCTTGAAGTTGAGAAGCATTTTGTGTCAGAAAGTGCTTTTGCGTTTTATGAGAATCAAGCCTACACTACTCTATACAAAGTGTACATAGGAGGAACCTGACAGTTCTTTTGCAGGAGATCAGCGCACAGCTATGGAAATTTTAAGGTGATTTCCACCTTTTCCATCCCTGCCCTACTGATGGATGGAGGACCTGGATGCTTTGTGGCTCAGTCATTAAAACTTTTACCATGGTCTTGAACGGCAGCCACAGATGCACTTTTCACAAGGAAACTTGACACTTGGAGTCAGATTGGCAGAGACCAGCCTGAAAATTGACAAACCCAACATCCCATTTGATTTCTTCCTTCTGCCGGGGGCCAAGAGTCACCACAAGCACCTTCACTTCCCTTTGTATTTTCAGATGCAGACTGCCCATCCTCAGTTATTAAGACATGGATAGCTTGACTTTACAAACAATTCTGGAAAAGGAATCTGGATTTTTTAAAAAGAGCATAATAATTTGCTGGTGTTGCTATTCAAATGAACTGTTTTGTAAATAATGCCAAACAATGAAGGACGCTGTCAGTTCTTAGGTTCCTTGTCTTGGTTACTTTGATTGACATGTCTATGAAGACAAAATTAATAGAGCACCATACGATAGTGGCCAGATGTAGAACTTTCAATGAATATAGTTATTTAAAACAGCACTCAAATGGTTCATTAGCTAGAATGACTGATTGTGTTCATAACTTTGAGGTCTACATTGAATTTAGTCTCTACCACCTGGATTAACTTTAACTGAGAGAAAATATCCCTTTAAAATTACTTCATAGAAGCAAGTAGGATAAGAAACATACGTGACACAATATTCCCAAAATA
The DNA here is from genome assembly GCA_009806455.1 of Tetrax tetrax. Lineage (NCBI taxonomy): Eukaryota > Metazoa > Chordata > Aves > Otidiformes > Otididae > Tetrax > Tetrax tetrax. The sequence continues at coordinate 82,768 of WHYT01016765.1, forward strand.
AAACAGAAACTGGCCTCCAGTAGTGTTTACTATGTGATAAGTACTTTTCAAACACACAAAGGATAATAGCAGCTCAGGCAAGCTCAAATAAAGAATTCACCATTTCAAAATGCATTTTAAAAATTTAAATTAAAAAAAAAGCGCTAATAAAATAACTTTTTAAAAAAAGTAAATACAATTGTCATTTGCTTTTGCAAAGGAGTTTCTGAGACCTGAAGAGGTCTGCTTCAGAAAAGCAAATTGCAATTCACTTCACTGCTTATAAAAGCTAAAAATATATGTACAGCATTTTAATGATGAAATTTGTTTGCATAATACTTTTATTTCCTTCCCTCCCCAAATCTATTAGCTTAAAATAAACATTCTGCACAACTCCTAGTAATAGCAAAGAGGCCTAACAGTAAATTTAAGTCAATTTTATGCTGATTGTTCAAGATATTACACATTCTTGTTTTCATTGGGTGAATGTGAGTTTGCATGGACTTACACAGTTTCCAGAGAATTCCAGTTCTAATACAAAGTTCAAGTAACTGATGTGCAGCCCCATCTTGATAGCACCGATCAAACCATTCCACACTGAGTGGAACAAACTTGCTAACTTTTAGTGGTGTATTTTACACTACCAAAGAATACACACTAAGTTCAGATGGAAACTGCAATCATTTAAAACTGCAGTAAGCATCATTTTACAAATATATGGTATTTATGGCTTGGTAACTTCACTGTTACTGCTGCTCTCTCCAGAAATTTTACTCCAGCGATTTGGCTAAGATCAGATATCAGGATCTTTAGTTATGCCTTCCCTCTGATCAGGGAAAAAAAAGTAAAAGCCCTTCCAACTCATTTACCCACAGCACTGAAATTAGCATTGTTTCAGTGGGTTTTGTGACTCATCATATTATGTTTGATTTTATATGAGCAGTAAAACAGTTAATAACAATGACAATTCAAATATCAGTTGCAACTGAGTTGGACCGTAAGAAACAAGGCTATCAACAAGCTGTTATTCTTCCAAGCTCTACAAACATGGAATGGAAGTGTCTGCACAAGACAAATATCCATTATATTTTCAATTTTTTTTATTGAAAACCATAATAACTGAGGAATCTCTTAAAAAAAAAGTTCAAACTCTACAGAACAATTGAGAGGTATCTTTTCAGACTCTAAAATGATTTCTTGAAAGACATCCCTTGCAGTTTAGGAGGCATCATTCTAAGAGATCTTCTACAAATTATATTCAAATAAGAAGTAAAATCTCCCAATCAAATTTCAGAGCTACATTGCAAAGTAAGAACAAATTAAAAACAATGGAATAAAATATCATATCTTTTCTTGCAAACTTTAACATCAGAAGAGAAAACTACCATCCTTTTTCTTCCTGATTGACAAGTATTGAAGAACAGAATAACACTTCTACATTGTCCTCATATAATCAAGTTTCCACATATCACCAGTTTCCATGCTGGAAGTAATAAACTCTCAAATGCTGCTAATCTGCATACAGATAGAATTTTTTTTCTCCCTAGTTTTGCATTGCTGCTGCCGTGTTTCCTGCTGTCAGTTTGTCCAGAAAGCTCTACTGCTAGAAACCTATCAGAATGCTGGAAAAGCTGTACAGGTGGCATTAAGCTATTACCTCCTCCCTATCAAAATCCTTAGCATGACCTTTTTGGGAATGACATTAAAATAGGAACAATCAGTGTGTGTGTATGCACATGCTATTACTGAAAATAAATATAGCAGTACGTAACATAATTCCTGAACATCTCCACAAAGAATGCAGTCTAAGCAGTGACCTCTCCTGCACTTATCTTGAATGAGTTCTTATTAAAATCTGCTAATGGGTTCTGATGATCTATTATTTATTGCAACAGACTCTAATATAGCATCTTAGCAGAGGACTCTCCTGTGTTTACAACACTTTCATCTAAAATCTCACACAAGTGACAGAAATGTGGCACCTTCAACTACAGATAAAATTTCTTCTGGTTGCAGTTATTCAATTTCCATTTGCTTTTGAAAAACCAGAATGCTTCTTCCCCCCAAATATGCAGCTTGACTTGCTTACATACAACCTAATGCATCTTTACCTTGGTCTTCTAGAAAGCTGTAAATACTGATATGCAACCATAAGCATTACTTGGGCTTGAGGACATACCTCCATGTTATACTTTTCCACTGTCCTTCTCAAAGGATCCACAACCTGCCAGCAAATCAGGATGCAAAGATCAATCAGTAGCATCCCTCCAACTATCACCAGTAGCTTCTGGTCTTTAATGATCTGGAGAGAGAAAAAAAAAAAAAAAAAAAAAAAGTGGGGGGGGGAAGATTCCCGTGAGCCATAGATAG
>WHYT01016765.1:97366-112480 GCA_009806455.1 Tetrax tetrax
AAGGATCTGGAGAAAAAAAAAAAAAAAAAAAGAAAAAAAGTGGGGGGGGGAAGATTCCCGTGAGCCATAGATAGATCCCTGTACAGCTTTATTCCTATATAGGGAGAAAAACACAGGTTGCTAATAAAAAGGGTTTTTAACAATGAATGAAGAAAAGTTTCAGAAATATCAAAATATGAAAGCAAAAAGATACAAATTATTCTAGTTCATTTCATGGTTATTGGAAGTCTCTAGCGTGCATTCTGACATCTAAAAAGAAATTGGGAGAACACTTAAATATTAATATTGAATTCTAGGTCTAATATTAACTCCTGGAAAATTGAAAAAATATATTTCAGAGAGCCACTATTGTGTTTACATATGTAAATGTGGAAAAGTGTTCATTACATCTCTCAGAGTAGCAGGAGCTGAGACAGTTTTCACTAAGATTTACAGTATTGACTTTTTCATAACCTTCTTGCATATGGAAAAGACACTTACAAGGTATTAAAAGATAAGTTCATTTTTGAGGTTTTTTGTGTATGTGCATTTAACATTTGCCTTTGTTGCCCAGGGAGCAGAAAGGAATAATGTATTTTTTCTATATTACAAAGGTTAGAGGCTTTTATGCACATGTAACTTAAAACACGTTTTTAATTTTGCAGGGAATTTAGGTTCAAAAAAGAAAATAAGAGTTGTTAACAAAAATAACACGCCAAACCATGTATTACAGTATAGCTGCATGCAATCCCTGTATTATTTCTACTCTTATATACACAGCAATACAGGAAAAATACACTGCAAGTACATTATTTCAGTTGCAAAGTTGTAAGCATGTTCAAATAGCAGGCTTAAATTAACTTCATGTCAGTCCTCTTGTGCCTATGTCTGTGTTTTTTTAAATTAATATATACTTCTATTACTAATGAACACTCATCCAATATTCAAAAGATATTGCCAAATTGTTTTAGCATGGACAAAATCACATATTTTTCCCTAGTTTTGGTTCTCAGAAACAGTTGGTTTAATCCAAATGAAATATTCAAAAATACTAAGCTTGAGCAGCTTAATGAAGTTGTGATTATTTCAGTTCAATTTGATAAACTTGTTAGGATTTTGAAAATGCATTACAAAGCCAGAAGTGTCAGCTAATATTAACACAGGCGAGGCTGGTGTTCCTGCCTAGAATAAATTGTATTTGCATTGAATCCCTCTCAAGCTGAAGGAAATGATAAAAAATGAATATAATTTGAAATAACGTAAGAGGAGCTTTAGAAAGTTTGTTTTTCACATTATTTAGTGAGATATATTCTTTATTTTGAAAGAAGTTTCTGCAATATTGTGCACCACTGTTAATCTTTTAGGTTATTTTAGAAATCATTTGGAGTAAGCTACGTGTAAAACAAAGGCTAGCAATCAGAATGACTTAAAGGACTCAATGCATTATGTTCACATCCTGAAACCAGTTATTTAAATCCATGTAGCTACCATCATCATAAAGAACCAGAAAATTACGCTTTCCACGTGTTTGCACAAGAAATGAAGAAGTATGTCCATCTCATCAGAGAGCACAGGCATGCCTGGAGCGGGAGGGTGAAGTCAAAGCTGAAGAACTGTTAGCCACTGAGCTTACCGTCTGTAGAAAAAGCCCATGGACTTTTTAATCTCTTACCTAATGCCTGTCAACAGGACTTGGGTGAAACATAGCTAGTGCTGCTCCAAGTATGAGTGGAGACACAGGAGGGAAAACCATGGGGAACCAAGTCCAAAGAGAATTTGGACTGAGATGAAATTTAGACACCTCAATTCAAAGTTCTTTTTCTCCCTTTTAAATGGCTAGGTAATTTCTTTTATTGGCATATTTTAGTTGGTCCTTCCTTTTAATTGATAGGGTTTATTTTACCGAAGTTGGCTGTTTAACCATTATATGTTTAGTCTCTCAGTAGCCAGTGAGCAGAGGCAGAAGCCTTTGACAATTCATCCCATTTATCTTGAGTACAATTTAGGATCAGATAAATTAGTATTTTGAAATGTGCCCCTCCCTTCCTCACCCCCCTCCTCCAAGAGAGTGTGAAGACAATTAACTTCAGCTAAAAATACGCATTTGTGAAACTTAAAGCTGTATGAAAAGAATCTGCCAGACAGGTTTCCCTCTGCTCTACTGAACCATAAAAGTTTCTTGTAAAAAAACCCGAAACATCAGTAATGATGCCTTATCATTCTAATGAAAATAATGAACATTTTACCTAGGACAGGTAAAACATGTAACAAATAGCCCACTGTCTTCCTAATCTATATGGACTATACTGATATAGAAAGCAGAGGTGCATTAGATGCAGATTTACCAACACCTGGCAATATTAATGGAACTGATACAGCAATACCAGAAGCAAAAGAGCGAAGAGATGCTCCTGAAAGTAGCAATACTGATCATCCACTCACTAACAGGGTCAAGAGAAATCTCATATTAACACTTCCTATTCGGAATTGCTAACTGCCCTTCCTTGCTCTTGTGCATCTTTTATTTGTACCTGACCTTGCACTGCTGCAGGTCAATATCGACATTTTATTTCACATGTAAGTTTGGTAACCTTTTTGGGGGGCAGGTAATTATTAGAACAAATAAAAGCAGAAACACAGAAAACAGGAGAGCTCTTCCTTGGATACCTCTCAGAGCATTTTTTTGCTGTTACATTGTGAATGGCCCTTTTCTGGACAGAAGGGGAGAGGGACATAACAGCAGCTGTCACTGGCAGCAGGTACTATTCATCCCTTACTTCTGTCAGACAGCCAGGAGGAAGGCAAGCAAAAGAAAGCCCGTAAGACAACCTCAGGAAGCTGTAATAAGCTCTGTAAAACACAGGGCTACCACCACTGCATGCACTGGAAGCAAGGGCCACTGAGGCTGCCTCACACACCCATTGCGACCCTGCTCCACCCTTGGCAAAACCATTGCAGTAGTGCAGCTCTTAGGCAGAACTCTGCACAGAAACACCAGCTTTTCCGAATGAGACGTTGATATTCAATTATTTTTCATTTCTGCCAGTGATTAGCAGTTTGTCCTAACACAAATTTACTCTGAGAAATGCTGTTGGTATATCACCAGCAGCAATTCCAAGAGGCTTGCTGATCTCCCTCTCTCCACTCTCAGAAGCCCAGCTTTCCCTCTCTCCAGCCATCACTCCCACCCACCAGCACTCCTCAAGTTCAGTACATTCCCTCCCTGGGAAACACCAGATGCACTGAAGGAGTCTTGACTCAGATCTTGTGAATCCAACAATTCCTCTGTCTGACAAAAGAAAGTCATGAGCAACTGAGGCTCCTTACAATCAAATATATCATTCTTCTTTCAGATTCTTATTTTTTCCCTTTTTCATCCTTGGGAGAAACACAGGGTTGCTAATAAAATCCATTTTTGCCAATGCTCCTGACTCCTTGCTGAAGCCAAGCTCTCATACAGTAGCATCTGTGAGTAACACTTTCTACCATCTGTAATTGGATAGGTGAGTCTGTCTCATCCTGGCAGATCTGCCCACTGTTATAAATGTCATTGCTACCAGTCTGGACTATATATCTGGATATAAAGCTATCTGTCCTCAAAGCAAACTCACTCAGAAGAGAAATTGGTAGGCCATTTTCTTCTCAGCAACATGAAATGTATGAGCAAATCAATTTTTTTTTATGAAAACTTGTCATCATGAAGACAAGTTCAAGATCAAATTCCTTATCAGGACCTTTGCAGTCTCTGATCACAGGAGATATAAAATCAATCTAAAGCTCCAGGATTAAGTTTCTGCTCGTGTGTCCTGATTTGGCTGGGATGGAGTTAATTTTCTTTACAGTAGCTGCTGTGTTTTGGATTTAATACAGGATTTGGTATGTGAAGAATGTTGATAATACACTGATGTTTTAGTTGTTACTACGGAGACCAAGGGCACTTTCCAGCTTCCCAGGTCTTGCTAATGTGCAGGTGCAGGAAACTGGGAGGGTTATAGCCAGAACAGTTGACTCCAACTGGCCAAAGAAAGTATTCCATATGATAGACATCATACTCAGTGTACCAGTGGGGATTGGCCAGTGGGCAACTCTCTTTCTCCAGAAATCACTGCTCTGAGATCACTGCTTGGGGCTGTTCCGAGACCATTCCTGTTCTGCTCTGTGATCGCCACTTGGGATGGGCTGTGTCAGTTGTTCAGTCATCAGGTGGTGAGAAATTGTGCATCATTAGTTTTGTATATTCTATTATTATTATAATTTTTATATATGTTATTATTGTTATTATCTCTTCCTTTGCTGTCCTATGTCTTCATCTCAACCCATGAGTTTCCTTTCTTTCTGATTCTCTCCCCTGTCCTACCAGGGAGCAGGAGAGTGACTGAGCAGCTGTGTGGTTCTTAGTTGTTGGCTGGGGTTAAACCACGACATCATGAAACCGAGGGATTTTCTAGAATTATCACAGGCTGTACTACCTGCCACAGAAACTTCAACTGTCTATTTGATTATTATTTCATAGACCTTTTGTGGAGCTTTTTTTCACTTGCTTTCTAAAGCATATCCATTGTTCCCTGCAAGACCCTATCATAGAATCATAAAATAGTTTGGGTTGGAAGGGACCTTTAAAGACCAGCTAGTCCAACCCCCCTGCAAGGAGCAGGGACATCCTCAACTAGATCAGGTTGCTCAGAGCCCTGTCCAACCTGGCCTTGAATGTTTCCAGGGATGAGGCATCAACCACCTCTCTGGGCAACCTGGGACAGTGTTATACCAGCCTCAGTGTAAAAAATGTTTTCCTAGTATCTAATCTAAATCTACCTCCCTCTATTTTGAAACCATTACCCCTTGTTCTGTCACAACAGATCCTGGTGAAGAGTTTCTCCACTTCTTCCCTATAGGCCCCCTTTAGGTACTGGAAGACTGCTGTAAGGTCTCCTCGGAGCCTCCTCTTTTCCAGGCTGAACAGCCCCAACTCTCTCAACCTGTCCTCATAGGAGAGGTGCTCCAGCCCTCTGATCATCTTTGTGGCCCTCCTCTGGACCCTCTCCAACTGGTTCATGTCCTTCTTATGTTGGGGGCTCAACCAGTTCATGTGATCAAGTGGCAATTTGGCAAACAGCAACAATTAAACATTAGGATTGCTTTTTGTATTTAAGGCTCAGGCAAACTTTTTGTTATTTCTTACCTTATTAGAAATCAACTCCACAAATTTACATAATATGGACCTTAAAGCTGAACTCTGTTCTTAACCAAGAACAAGGAGTCTTATATATGAAGATTTACCCTCTTCTCCAGGATGCAACATTAGCTTTGTACTCTCTGAGTTCCACAAATAGCTTTCCAGTATGGACTGAATAATTCATTTCCTCCTGTCTTTTTTTCAGAGTCACTTTCTTTGTAACCATGAACTTCGCCTCCCTTTGTCAAAATAAAATATCTTTAAATTTAAAGGAAGATCTATTAGCTACATCTTAGCATTGGGTTGGTTGTTTTGGTTCTGTTGTTTTGTTTTGGTTTGTTTTTTTTTTTTTTCCCAGTTCATTGAATTCATAGAAGCATAGCAAGGCTGTGAGTATTTTTGTATCTATTCGTAGGCTTTGAGATAAATATATATTTTCTTTTTCATGAAAATTTAATTTTTTTTTTTCTGTTTAAGAGGGCAATTCTGGTTTCACTTATGTAGATTAACCCTCTCTGGTCTAGCTGATAGATCTGTCTCTTGCCTTCTGGCACTAGCTGAATAAACACTTGGCTATTCAGTAACCATTTCTTTTTTGTTGTTGTTGTTGTTGTCCCTTCCCTAGACTACTAGGATGGAATCTGTAGAGAAAATCCCTCTTTAAAGAATCTTCCTAGATCTTATTCCATTAAATGAATAACACTGACAGCAATTATTCAAGCCCTCAGAAATCTGAAACCCAATGTTCCTCTCCCTGGTACATATAGAAATCACGCTGATAGGATTTCTCCCTCTGAACTGGAGGGGAAAGAGAAAAAACAACAGAGTTTGTGGGGAAAAAAAAAATTAAAAAGTCTGCAAGATTGGAAAAAAGAGACCATATAACTACTCCTAAACTGGCCTTCAGTATATTCTGTCCACTGCATAAACTACCCTTTCTTTTCTCCCAGTATGATTAACTGGGAAACACCTTAGGTTGCGCCCCTACATTTAGTGGGTCAGCACAGGAGGGATGGTGCCATAAGATTGGTGATGCAGAGTCAGTGGTAGATAGGTGAACTTTGCCATATGTGGGCCAAGGGAGTTATCTATCTTTGAGTTATTAAAGTCATTAATATTTTAGAGGACTATTCTGTAATACATACTTAATTTCTATTGTGTAATGGAATGAGAAAAAAGGACTATTGAAAACACATTATGTACCTGTTCCAAATAAATCCACAATGTTTTTGCAACAGCAATTATGAGTATTTCCTAGAACAGGTTCTACGATTAGTATTAGGGATACTTTTCATATTGCAATTACATTAGCTTTAATGAGTGAATGCTAACATTTGAAAAAGTATCTTTTGTATCAGCAAGCTTTTTTGACCAGTAAGTCACTTGCAGTAAAAAGCTTAAGCTTAAGACATTTCACTCTCTTAGAGGTACTTGGATTAATTCGATGAAAGATTTGTATGTTGACTTATAAATTAAAAAATAAATTTGTTTTCTGTGAGGATCTACTGTGACACCTGCAGTCTGAGAATTTGATAATTTTGCTGCTTTCCAGGATAATGGAGTATGTGGTACTACCAATAATACTGGACAATTGGATATGACTAAAACCTTTGGGTTTGAGAATTAAATAGCTACAGTCACTAGCCTTCTAAAGCACACATTTCTAGAATGTGTCGTCTTTGCTGACTCATGCTCAGAATAATTGTAGAGCATCTTTGGGCGGACTCACTCTCTAAATAACAGCATTGCAAATGTGACGCCTTGCTGCCAGGAGAAGCTATCAATTTAGAAAACACCTTTCCCCTTTCCAACTCATATAAAAGATAGGTGGAACATCTTATTGGGCATGCTCCCTAGAGGGAGCAAAAGATAGAAATTTTACAAAGGTTAGGGAAGGGGAGGGATTCAGTTAATTTCAGCTTAAAGAAATTATAAAATTCCTCGTATTTGAAAGCCTGAGACTCAATCATGGCTACAATGCACTGGAGAATTGGAGAGATGATTGTTTTACTGACATTGCTAATTCAACCTTAGGGAGCACACAGAGTGATATAACATGGCTAGTTTCACAAAACTCTCTTGAAAGGACAAAAATGAAAACCACTGTAGTCTTGAAAAACAAAGTGGCGCTAAAGAAATCAGACTTGACAGCGTTAGAATCAACCATTCTTGCTATACAATGTTTTGGAGAACAGCCTTAGAAATGGACCTGTTAACTTCTGCACTCTCCTGTAAGTAAACCTCGGCATGCTGCCTTCAGCTGCATCTCCCATCAACAAAGCAGGTCAAATTCACCTTTGAGAGAAATGCCTCTGCTGACCCTGAGATTGCACAGGCCATAAGGTGGAGGAATTTCTACCAGGCATGTGAATTTTCATCTGAACTGCTAAAAGGGATCCCAATCTTTAGGAAAAAAAGTACATAAAGGATTTGAATCGTCTGGAAGAAATGTTCTGATTTTGTTTGAGATAACATTAAAATATCTAGACTTTAATATTTTGTTTAATGAACAATTCTGTGGGAAAGCATACTAGATCATTACCAAATAGCTGGGGACATCAATGCACTTGATTACATTTACAATCCAATTTCAAGCTATTCAGGAATAAATTGCCTCATACTGTATAGCAACATATTCTTTATTTCTCTATTGTCCATTAGTCTCATAATACATAGAAATTGTAGCACCGTTTATAAGCAGTTACGTTTCACACAGAGTTTTCATTGTTTCCAGTGCTACTGAGGGGAGTATCTACAGTCTTATCAAACTCCACCACGTAGAAATTTACATACATAAATTACTTCAGAAGAAGATTTTTCTCCTATATGTACAGTTCATTAGCTCAACTTCTTTCTGTGACAGGAGCTTGAGATTTAGCACTCCGATCCATATTTATATGAATGTAAATTTAGGAAATTTGATTCCTATTGTTCTCTGGCTGGCATTTTGGCTGATCAGCTCTTATGAAAAACAGGATGCTTATTTTACATCTAAATATGGATTCTAGGATTATACTGACTATTTTCAAAGCTTTGGACTTAAAATGTATAGTTATAGCTATTTTGGGAGAAAAGTAATACAATAACTTGGTTTCCGCTTATATTGCTTTAGGAAGTACTATATCTGTATATTAACAACCCATGAAGCTATACCTGAATAATTTACACTGCACTGTAAGTATCATGGATTACTTGGTCCAATGGTAAATATTCATAATGAAAAAAAAAATCCACAACTTCAGCAAATGTCAAACTGCTGTCTTCTTTCTTATTCTCAAAGACTGAACAATAATGCTAAACATTTAGGTATCCATATGCTGGTTCATTTTCAGCAGATGGCCCCTAATAGATTGCTTTACTGTTGGTATGGTTACCCAAAGCAAATTTGTGGATCCTGACACATCTCCTTTTCAGACTTACGATCTCTCACATATACTTAGTGAAATAGATGTGTATCCTGGGGGAAATCCAATATATAACTTTTTGTTATACATGAAAAAAGCTCTAGTTAGATTGAAAAAAATGTCTTGGAAAAATATAAATATTTATGGTCTGAAAACTGACCTGGAAAAACATTTTATAGCAGCAGTTACAGAAATAAATGACTAGATAATACAATCTACATTTATGATAATACAGAAAGAACTACCTCTACAAAGGTGTTTAAGTGAGTAAATAAGAAGTGGCCTGTGAGGTTCTGACCTAACTGCTCTGGCAATATAATCTGGAAAACTTTGCTTCATCCACTTTAAAACTATTAAGATAATTAGTATATTTTTAAAAACCTCGTTAGGACTTTTGAGAGAAAGATTATAAGTTGTAATAAATTCTAAATTCCATGGGTGACTTGAAAAAACTGTAGAAAAGTTTATAACTGGAGATTACATTAATCCTATAAACTTTCTCACAAAGGTTTTCAAATGAGTGATGCGGACAGGAATAAACAGAGACAAGTTGTGAGGAGAAGGCAGCAGCACATAAGCTCAAGCGTGTGGTCTCCAGCTTTCTTCTCTCTCTTTTTTTTTTTTTTTTTCCCCAGGGACACAATTGCAGGTACTGACAGCTTCCCTGCAGCTGATACCACAGGGTGCAAACATACAGCCAGCCGCCACCCACTCTGACTGGAAGGGTCAGGAAGGGGTCTGCTCAGAGCAACCCAGGTGCCCTGCTCCCAGACAGAGCATGGATGGTCTCTGACCCCTTCCAGTCTTCCATGTGCCTCAGTTTATGGACCACTAACTCTATGAATTAGGGAGATGGTGTGGCCAAATTCCTATTAAAAAATGGAGTGGGAAGGCAATGAGCTAAAACGTTTGAGAATTCCTGCTCTGCTTCACTCAAGTAATAAATTTGCTTCTCAAAAGCAAGGACTATGCTTTTCTGAAAACTGTGCTCAGAGAGATTTCTAAAGTATAACAAATAATTCTGGCAATTAATTATTTTTCTTCATGTTGGCACTTAACTGCCTTATACATGAGGCTACCTTTCTCAAAACTCCTACTGTCTTTTTCATCATGTATTTTTTTTCTGGTTTAAGTGAAAAAGACTGCAACAGAAAACTACCTCTTTTGTTATATAGTCCTACAGCACTCCCAGAGCAGGCTCACTGTATCTGCTCCATGACACTGGCATCCTGTAGAAAACTAAGGCTGCACTGGTGTCATAATAATGGGGGAGCAAATGTACCTTGTAGAGATCCTAGCAGCTGTAGGTTTTCAACTATTGACTTTTTAGCCACAACATAAGCCTTTTAACATTTTCATGAGCCCATTCTTTCTAAAGAAAATGAAAAGAAAGAAAATTCAATTACAGAGAGCTACGCTCATCAGCAAAAGGAACCTTTAAACCATTGCACACCTCATCAGCTCAAGCTAAAAGAGTAACTTGTAGCTTTCTTGAGCTGTACAACAGCATTCCTGTACAACAGGAAAACAAAGCACCTATTTTGCCTGTAGGTTTTATGGATACATAGAAATAGAAAAAAAAGAACAGTGAAAGCCTAAAATCCTGTGGTCAGTCTTTATGCTCTGCCCACACTTCTGTGCAACCAGTCCAGCCATTCCTAATTTCAACTTTTTCTTGCCTCTTATTACTTTTCCATTCCTATGTTCCTTTCCCAATCGATGTCCCTACTTTTCAAGGCCTGCCATCTTGCCCCTAAATTTCATTTTTAATCTAAGTTAAAACCAGACCTAGTCCCTTAACTGGAGTTTTCCACTTGAATCTCTAACTCAGGCTCTATGTTACACCATACTCAGCATTCTTGACCTCCTTAGAGCCCTCCCTGCCCCATTCAACTCTTCCTCAATTTTATTTTAACTATCTGGGAATTCTTATTCAAATTCAGTCTCCCTTCTTAACTTCTTCCCCCAGTCTATAATCTCAAGCTATGATTTTTATCCAGAGAGGCTCCCGTTCCCTCTGAAGCCCTTAGCAGCTAACCCGATTTCTCATTCCCAGTCTCTTCCTTGTGCAATGCACGAAGACCACCGTTCTCTTCAAAAGTTTTTTAAGGAATTAGTAGGCTGAATGTAAGAAAATAAATTTGCTGGACTGTAGCCTGACAGGCAGAGCTAAGTCAAGCTGGACTAGTAAGTAATTTTTCTTTGTTGTGGTTGGTTGTAGCTTTTTAACACTGGGATAGTACCAATATTTTTTTCTCAATACTTTTTAAGCTGTTCAACCTTTTCTCATCTGTGAGAACTCTACAATCACATAGCAAATTTAAAACAGACAAAAGCTTATAAAATATCATCGATGAGTAGAATAATGTTGGCAAAACTATAGCAGCAGAAGTCTTAAGAAAAGATGCTGTTATACATCTCCTTGTGCAATTATATTCAGTGTTTACCTTGCATCAACATTGTCAACGTAAAGACATATGTCATCAGGAGTCTACAGTAGTAGTAACAACTGAGTTGACAATATTTTTTTATGAAAACTAAACATAAAAGATCCCTCCCTTGATGTCGAAGTTAAAGGATTAAGTATGAATAGACAGAGCTAGAATGTATTGTGTTACAGGTAAGACAAAAACGTCAACTGAGAAGTATTGTACCTTCAAATGCAAACTGCAACAAGCAACATTATGATCTAGATCATCATGCTTTATTGTATTCACCTAAAAATGGTCAAATACTTGTCTTTGTAGGAGCAGAATATATAAAGCTTATGGAGATTTTAAAAACAACTGCTTTGAGTTTGTTACTATTCTGGTATTTGTCAAAAGTAAATGGTCTTTATTTGGCTGGAGTTGGGCAGGAGCCATAACTATTCAAGCCTGCTTTAATGCCTCGTAAAACCTAAGACAATGAAGTTCACAATAAAAAAAGACAGCTTCACAACCTTCTAAATTTTACCAGAAGGGCTAGCTTCTTCAAAAGCTTCAGCTAGCTAAAGCTTCCCCAAGACACCACATGCTCTCCTGCCACTTACATTCTCCTCTCTCCTCACATCTACTGAGACTCCTCCTCTGCTGGTGAGGGAAATATAAAAGCAGTCCGCACTTCTGACTGAGCAGAAGATATTCTGCTGCTCAAATCAACAGAAAGGAGACCTATCGAAATAGAAATGCACCTCAATTATGACTGTTACAGTTATTTTTAATACTAATTCTATTCTACTTTCCATTATTTCTGCTAACCTCTTTAAAACTCAAAAATAATTTACTTCCCCCTACTGATTTTGTAATTTCCATTTGACAAAAATTGATTCCCTTCACCCCTCTGTTTCAGATCCAGCTAAAATTAATACATTTTTAATTTGTTTGCTTTGAGCTTTAGCAAGATCAAACATGGTAATAAAGCTCTGGGTATCCTGCAAAATTTGTCAGTTAGTAGCCTGATACCAGAAGGAGTGCATTCTGAAGTTTGTTCTTTATTTTTTTCCAGTAACAGAGGACTAGATGCATAAATGGGTGAAAACAAGAGAATTGTGAGAGTTTTATAAACAGAAGTTAACAAAAATCTTCACCTAATTCAAGACATCCTACATAATTTAGTTCCACTCTCCACAGCACTAAACGGAGCAATAGTGTATTGTTATTTAAAATCCTATACATTTTCTCACAAGAAAAGAGAAATCCACTCATCTCTTCACAAAGCCATGTTGTCCAATTAAGATAGGTGTCCAGTAAAAGTCTGGAAGCAAGCTTGCCCTATCTAATGAAGATAAATAGATTCACTCATTATATTCTTCTCTTCCTTATTTAATACCTACTTCCATGAAATGAATGAACCAATATCTTTCATTGCTTGGAAAATTTTCCTGATGAAAACATCCAGGATGACAGGCAAAAGTGATATATCTAAAAGTCAGATTTTACTGTCTTACTTATATGCGGGTGGAAACAGAAGTGACCACAAACAAATAGGATCCACAGTACTTAAATAATTTTGGAACTTTGTACTCCTTGTATTGAAATGCCAGTCTGCTCTGTAATGGCAAAATTAATGAAAAAAAACATTAATATGCTTTTTTTCATGCAGCACTACCTTTGTTTATTTGTCGGTTTAGACACTGCTTGTGAAAATTCCTATTGTCTATGCTTCCATAGATACAAAATGCTTTGTCTGTAAACTACATCTACTGAAAATTGAAATGTCCTTCTTGTAAGATATAAGTAAAGAGTGCAATGTTTTTCAATCAGCTCTTAAAATCAGTTTTATCTATCCTGGCCAATAAAAGAGATTTATCATGGATAGTGAATTTGTTTTGCACTAAAAAAACTGTTGTCTTTTATGATTCATGCCTGTGTTCTGCAATGGGATATCCAAATAAAGCAAATCATGATAATTCTGGGGAATAGTAGTTCTTTAAAGTTTACAGAACAAAATGCATTATTTACTTAATTCCAGAATATTGAATAAGGTGCCCCAATAGCCTTGACATTGCTAGTATCACTCAGAGTAAAGCATCTCATTGGTCAGCATCCAGATGTCTGAAAGTTTATCTCCCTTATACTACACAGTGTCTTTTAAATTGATCTTAAAACATTTTTAAAACCCAGCTGTGAATACAGAATCACTATTTGCAGCTGTTGATGGGCCTGTTCAAGAACGGGCACTATATAGAGTTTGAGGATTATGTTTAATTAACAGACAATGAAATTTAACATTGAATAGCAACTTGAAGCTCTAAAATGCAATAAAGCAAATACTTAGTGACAGTCTGTTGAAGCACCTGTTCATTTCTATTTGAAATAGTGTGTATTGTACAAATGATAAATTTCTCAGGATAGTAAAGGTTATTGAGTAAATCCCTTTATATGTTATACTGGCGTTATCTTGTGTATCTTCACTAATTTGCAAAGATTTGTACCAATATGCCTGAAAATATCTTTCCAATATAAAATTTCATTTTTCAAGACAATAAAATACTGGCTCATCTTCGACCAAAACATCTTTAATATAGGAAGTCAAAAATCTTTGAAAAATATAAACTGGACTCTGGTAGAACAAACTGATATATTACAGTGGGGTCTTTGCATAGATGCAGAAAGGGTGGTCTCCACTTCCCTCCATCCAGAGCACCCCATTTCTGGTACAGAAATTTCTTTTAATTTTACTTGATTTTAAGATATTTTTCAGGTAGTCGTCTTTTTTTTTTTTTTTTTTTTTTTACATTGAATGATATTTAGGATTTAACTAACAAATATTTAAGCAAACCTAACATGATCAAATAGTAGAGGGAAGTACTAGGTGGTTGCGTTGCTAAGGTGCCAGCGCAGGTCCAGTTCCAGCTGTAGCAGGTACCTCATTAATAGCCTAAGACATATGTTGTTTCAGAAACTGAGTTAACTCTGTCTCTCTGTCTGTCTAAAGCCCAAACCTTTTTAGAGATAGGTGTATCTTGTGGTGACAGCAACTCCCTACATGTTTTAGCTGTAGAAACAACAACATAGTTCTAACAAAAAAAATTTAACAATATAGCTTTTCCGTGAGGACACAGAGAGGGAAAGAAACAGAGGAATCTGATGAGGTTCTGGAATATTGTTCTACTTATCTACTTATCTTGGGTGTAAATAACTCTTTACCACTTATTAGAATAAATCTATTCAGCTGCATATAGGTACTGCATTTGGCACTACTTCTCACTCTATAATAATATTCATTTTTGTCTCTGTTTTCATGCACATTTATCTTATTTTTTTTTCCATCAAAATTATTTCTATTCACCAAATTTCCCATTTTTACATAAAACCATCTGATTAAAAGCACTTCATGTGTGAAAAGAAGCTCCATGGGAAAAATATCAAATGAACAATACAAACATGGAGTGTTGTACTAATCCTAAAATAGGTGTAATTGTTTACAGAAAATATTCTGTACCAAAAATGCTGGAGATGAATGCTGTAGTTCAATTCCTGTCAGACTTAGGGTAAGCTTATGCAATTTCAATCAAAATTAGAAATAGAAAGCTGTATAAGCAGCACTCTCTCTTGCTTCCTCCTACCAACTCATCAGAAACTTGTGTGTAATATCTGTATCCCAAACAGACATCTACAGAAAACATTTCATAACAGCTGAGAAGATACAAGAAGGAGACCTCTGGATGTTGAAGCAATATACTAAGTAAGAGTGAGGATCCAAATTCACTTTGAAAGTTTACAGCTGTCTCCACTGTCCACCTCTCATTAAAAAGACAAGAGGGCTGCTGCTTGACTCCAACTCTCAGAGACTAAAAATGAGACTGAGAAATCTTTGAACACAAGAGCAGAGTCAACTCAAGTATGGCAACCCAGGAAAGGCAGCGAAACAGAGCATTTTATTAACAGAGCAACAAGAAAAAAGTTTACTTCCCCTCACCTTTTTCTTCATTTTTACATTTTTGAAAATTGCATGAACTCTCCACGTTTTTGCAAACATTGCTCCAAAAGCAGTTGTGTATCCCACTGTAAGAATCCATGTTCGGACCTAAGAAAATATGTATATAAAAAAAAAGACAAAAAGTAATTTAATTTT
>WHYT01016765.1:112500-143234 GCA_009806455.1 Tetrax tetrax
TCACAAAGAGTGGTCAGGCACTGGAATGGCCTGCCCAGGGAGGTGGTGGAGTCGCCGTCCCTGGCAGTGTTCAAGAGGCGGCTTGATGAGGAGCTACAAGATATGGTTTAGTAGCTCTGGCAGCAATGGTAGTGGGAAGACGGTTGGACTAGATGATCTTATAGGTCCCATCCAACTATGTGATTCTATGATTCTATGATGGGACCCTGAGCTGGCCACAACTTTGACGCAGACCTATCTAGATGTTTTCCTTACAGTGAGCTTCTCAGAGAAAACCAGAAGATTTTTAAACTGAAAAGGACAAAATGTCTTTAGAGTAAAAAGCAGAATTACTTCCTTTTTAATACAAAAACCTCACATTGACTGGGGAGGACAGAACACAAGTTAGAAAAGCTTTTTGTGCAATTCCCCATCTGCCCATAACGTCCTTGTAGGTAGGTCCTTACTTTCAGACTTGGTTTCAGCTCAGCCTGTGACTTCCAGAGTTGTAGCAAATTCTGCCCAGCCCCCTCTGACTCCTTGGAAGTTTCTCTTTTTGTTATCCTGGAGGTCTGGCTGTTTGAAAGCTTGTCTGCCCTGAACAGACTCTTTTCTTTCCCAAAGAGGGATTGGAGATTACAGAGCGTAGCAGGTGGAAGACCACGCAAGAAGCACAGCAGGGAGTTGGAAGCCTGCAGCTGAATCTGAGAGCCTGAGGAATTGCAAGGAGGAGGAAAATCTCCTCCTCCCTCTAGAAACTCCACCTGGGCCAGATGTCAAAAAGCAAGGCTGCACACATGCGAAAAAAGAAGTAAAAATAAAATGCACTGTACATTGCAGATGGAAAAATTGAGGGAGAGACAACAGCTAAAGACAGGGAAGGTAAAGCTAGAAAAGGGGAAATTAAGCCTTCTTTTGACCTTGTGGGCCATGCATCCTTGGCTGGTAGAGATGGTTTTTGATAATAAAAATATCTGATTTGTGGAAACTGGGACATTCTGAGAGGATTTAGAAAAAAATCTTTAGCTGACCTAAAGGCAATTTTTTTTTTTTTTGTCTCCACTGGAAACCAGCCTGATTTCACATCTGACTTCTGGAGAGTTTGGGAATGTTCATTTGTAAATTTAGGGCATGCATATTGATAAGAAACTAGGTGCTATAATAAGATGCAAAACTTGGGATTTAAGATCAATATTAGGAATTATCTAAATACGTTATCTAGTTTTTGCCTTTCCAAACATCAGCATAATTTCCACTTTTGTACGTATTTTTATCCCCAAATTTTCTGTAGATTAGAAAATCTGATTTTTAGTTAGCATTAGTGATTGAGTATCAATGCCAAAAGGAAAAAAAGACCAAAACGATATGGCTCACTCAAAAAATAGAGACATAAAATGACTACACTTTCTTAAAATAAACAAAGAAAGAAGATACATAGGATCATTAACGGTGAATTAGTGAGAGAAAAATACACATACAACAGGCATCTTGGGTCTTGGCCAAGAGAGGTATATGCAAATGGACACCCAAAACTGTCTGAGAGGTCATACACACAAAACCTGATGACACTGTGCACCACACAGTGAAATTGTGAAGTCCGGGGGTGCTGTCTCATTGGCATGGGCATTACCAGGTTGCAGAGATAGACAGGGAGCCCACATCTCTGACAGGATCGACATGCATAGGGGAACCTGCACTCCCAGAAGAAAGGGTGTGCTGGTAACCCATGCATCCTGTGAGCCAGAGGTGTCTGCAAGTAACTCAACGTATGCGTTTAGCAGAAAATGTTGGGATTACGTATAAAAGACTGTTTAGATATTTGTATGTGTATATTAACATTTTATTAGTGTCTACTGTTATGGTTTATTTGTTGTATTCCTGATGTTGACCCTATTAATAAAACTAGTAAACCAACTGCGATTAGATTGAAACCATCTGAGTTTTGCCACTTTGTGACATTCTTGAATGCAGTACTGAAAAAGAAATCCATGACAAAAAAAAAAAAAAAGGGTGGGGGAATAGATATTTAGGTCAGTAAAGTATTATTCTTAACTTAAATAATTTTTCAAGTCTTTGATCATTATCCCTTATCATACACTATGCTAATAACTTCAGTAAAACCACATCAAGTCTGAGCAATTTAAAAAATACATTTGATATCAACATGTTCGTATTAGACAGTGACATCTTTTTTTGACTTCACATGAACTGAGCTGTGATAATCATACTTAGCATTCCATCTTTTTGCTGCTATTAATAAGTATTCAGCTCTTTTGTGTACAATTTAGTGATATATTTGGCAAACAGATACATGGTATTTTCATGTCTCTAATAAGACTGTTTTGTTCTCACTGAAACAGTAATTGCCTCTTGGGAATAGTAATAAATTCAGTTATGCTTATAATACGTTTCTAACTCAATATTCAGAAGAATGTTATTTCTGGTATGTTTGGTTCAAGAAGTTTTATGTGTTCCTGATCTGGATTATGCAAATTAGAATAATGTAACTATTGTCTATGTTGTAAGCATTCTAGTTTAAACATACCAGGAGACTCTGTCAAAATGAGATTGCTGTTGCTAAGAATGAGATGGTAAGTTTCAAATGAAAATAAATTTTTAATTTTGAAGAAAATGACCTCAAATTTGTCTGCTATAATTCATTAATGAAGCCAGCAAAATGAAAAATTTAGAAAACAGCAAAAGCCTCTGAATTTCATATATCTGCCCATTTTATTATACCTCCAAATCCCACTCATTTGAAAGAACATGATAAAAATAACACCAATAATTGGAGAGCATGACCATGAAGTTACACAGTTGGTCAGTATGCTCTTATGTTGGAAGTTTCTAATGATGCATTTTGACAGAAAAGGCTGAGGAAGATCACCCTCCCCCCAGAACCCATCAAATTAGCAGAAAGGCACCTCCTCAGAAGACAGGAAACTTGCATTCAAATCCCATCTCCAAACTAGACACAAAACCTGAAAACATTCCTATGCTCCTACAGAAGGATAATTTGTAAAAACAGGTGCTCTCTATCTTTTTCTTAAAAGGTTAGGTCATTATAAAGTTCCTCATACCTTCAGAGAATTTTAGGATATACTTTTAATTATCTGCTTCTATTTCTTAGTTACTTCTTTTTTTTTTTAATAAGACGTTTTGACTAATTGAATATCTCCAACATTTTTTTTGTT
Organism: Tetrax tetrax; assembly: GCA_009806455.1. NCBI lineage: Eukaryota > Metazoa > Chordata > Aves > Otidiformes > Otididae > Tetrax > Tetrax tetrax. Next base: position 115,674 of record WHYT01016765.1, read on the forward strand.
TGTTTTCTGTCAGTCAAAGGCAACTCACAAGTATCAAAGGAGATAATATTGTTTGTTGTATGTCTAAGATGCCAAAATGCAGTTTCCTAGCTCTCTTTTCTTTAGACTTCCTGCACGGTTTTGGTTTAGGGTCTATTTTTGAAAATACTATGTATGTACCCATTATTGGAATTTGTGCTTTTGATAAATTACTTGATAGAATCTCTTACAGGTGCATTACTTGTGACAACTCAAAATAAATCAGTTATTTAGTGGACAACACAGTTGATGACCACCAGACACTGGAAGTGTCTCCACAAAGAAACAGACCATTCTGGGTTGTTTTCCAGACTTGAAATGGATACAACGTTTATTTAAAACAATAAAAAAATTCCACCTTTGTCTAATATTATGTTTAAACAAACATTGTAAGGTGTTTAAACAAATATTGTAAGGTTCACGTAAAGATCACTACGTTTATGAACAAGATGCTTCTTACATCTTGTAGGAGCACTTCTCTTCAACTTCTTTTTGCAACAAAACCCCTCTGTTTTAAACCTATTCATAACGTGCTAAAGATTTTTTAAAAGTCTGTTCTTCCATCATATAATAAGCACTGATATCTTAACAGCCTCATATAAAGTTACTTCCATTTGAACCATATTTCCTCTCAACCTTGAGCTTTAGCTGACCAGCCTGTGTTTTGAATGGTGCTACTTGATATCTTCACACAAATCTATCTGCACCTTTCCCATCATCTTGTTATGTGAATGGTGAAGTGGTTGCTACTTATGTATCTATGTAACAGACCTATAAAGTTATTTGATATTACAACTCAGTACTAATAAAAGAGAAGCCATCTAATTGTGAACAATGAGTTAGAAAGTGGAAATTTGTAAGTGGTGAGAGCATCAGAAACATCCTGAACAAAGAAGTAAAAGTCTTTCCTTGTTTATATACTCTCAGAATGAAGCTTACAAACTAAACCACTATTTTAGGTACTGTTAACTTTCAGATCAACAACAATATTATTTGAATTTATTTTAAATAATTTATTTTAATACAATTACAACTCTATGTGAAATTATAAAATAAGGTTATATTGGAAGATGGACTGAATTGATGAAAGGTAAAAAGTTTCACTTTTAAAGAAGTTCTGTTATTTTCCCATAGCTGACCACCGCTGCATGTGCATTCAGAAGACTACACAGTAATCAACTGACAAGGAATGTCTGGGAAGGTATTGAGTCCAAGAAAGCAATAATAAAAACTTCAAATGCAGTTGATCAAGGAAGTGATGTGTATTACTTCTCTGTTAAGTTGAAATAATAATAAAAAAAAAAAACAACCTTCTGAACTGAATATACTACACATTCTCATTTTTTATGTTGCAGCTTTAAATTTGCTATACCAATCCAGTTTGCCAATATCAAGACTACAACAAGAAGACAGGAATAAGACTGGCAATGAAGAATAAAGAAATCAAATTTCAGCACAAAGAATTTCCATATGTCGCATAAAAAGCTACAAATTTCTTATCACCTCTCCAGGTGACTGTTTTTTTTTTTTTTTTAAATAATAATTATTTTAATAGGAGAGTGAAACAGCTTGATTCTTTCACTATTTCTTCTTCAGTTAGCAAAACATTTAGATTTTGTTCCTGCAGAGGAATCACCCAGTTTTAAGATTTTTGAAAGTATCATTTTTACCATCTCAAGATCTTAATTTTAATGGTTTCTTTTAAATAAAAACTTTCAAATCTTTCTTTCATAGGACTTGACACTCCAGACACGCCCCAGCTTAGTTTATGAGACTCAGAATGATTAATTTTGGGAACATCAATAGTTAGCCAGTTTTGCACACATACTGGGTTGGAAGCTGCAGTGCCCACAGGGCCAGGCTGCAGCCGAACATTACTGCTGAGCAGCTTGGTGGCATCTTAGTATTAAACTTAGGCACTTAGAAGTGACAAATGTGAGAATAAACCATGCTGTGGGTTTAATCCCTGGAGAGCACAATTATCTTTAAGTAGACAATTCTGTTGATTTCTATGGACTACTCGTGAGCTGGAAATTAAGCACCTTCTATTTTTCTCGGCAAAGTGGGAAATACAGGATAATTATGATGAACAGAAGTGTGTCATCTCAACAAGTTTTCACTGGGCTTGATTCTGCTTCTATTAACCATGGCAAAATCCCCAGTGTTGGCACAGGCTGGCCCCAAAAAATGAGTTCATCCATTTGAATTATACTTTTTTTTTCATTTATATCAAATATTTTTTGACACGCATTTAGGACTTTTAACTCATTCTTTAGAATTTGTGTGGCACCAGCACAGTTCTTGTAAAACATAAGTGGCAATAACAGTAGAGAATTGAATCCCGCTGTTTTCACATAAATTAAGTACAGTGGTTCTTCACCTGCTGTGAGATCTCCTGTAGTGATTTCTTAATATATTTCAGATAATTTTTCAGAATTAATCCAGTAGTGTAAAAGATATTACAATTGCTCCTGAATCTATAAGGGAGCTTTAAAATTTGGCTGTTGTCCTACTGAAGGCGAGGCAAAATGTTCTAAAAATATTACCTTAATAAATCTCTGGCAAGGTTGTGCTATATTTGCTTCAGCATATGAAATATTTGTGTTTCAAGGATCTCTACTATTCCCCCCAACCCCCACCCAGTAATTTACTAAAATAGAAGCTGATCAGGCTCATGTTAAACTCAGTAACAGAATTGCCTTTGAATTAAATAAGAGTGAGATCAGTCTCAGACTGAACGACAGTGATGACAATTATGGAAGTGATTATACAGAAAAAGGAGATTAAAATTAACAGCTAAACAATTAAGTAGGAAATAAACTAAAGAATACAAGCAAAATGAAAAAGGCCAGACTAAAAATACAAACAAAGCCTATGGTTTCCAGAGACAAAGAAATGAATTAGAGGTCCAAATCCTTCTGCAGTTCAGTAGAAGCTGAGCGTCTATCCATTGCTTTTTTAACTCCTAGCCAAAAGCAAACAATTTGAGGAAAAGAATTAGGCAAATATAAAGCCCAAAGGGAGGGGAAAAAAAACCCCCAAACTTATGGCAATTCCTGAAGTGTATAAAGGGTAAGATTAAGGAGCACATCATCAACTACTAACCAAATATCAAGGCTAGATGCTATTTTGTAACACAGGGTCTAGTCCAAGTGGCTCTTGCCCATATTATGCCAAAAAAGCCACAGCTTTGAGATGGCACTCCCCAGATGTTTTCCTTTTAGTAATTTCCCCCAGAAATGATTAAACAGAGAAAAATCAAAGTGACAAGGGAAGAAAAAGCAGAAATAAACAGACAAGGTTCATACATCTTGTCCCTCTACCTGCTTTTCTATTAAAGGCAAGTCCCTGCTTCCAGAACTGCTCTCAACAAACTCCACAACCTTCAGAGTTCTAGCAAATTGCCCAGCATCCCTAGAAACCTGTTCCATAATGTCTCACACTTGGCTTTTCCTCCCTGCTTCTCACTGCAGTCTCTCAGTCTCGGTTTGATAAATTAGTAAAAAAGAACAAAACCTGCCTTGCACATTTCTATTGGACACGGAGCCAGAAGTGTCCATGACCTGTAATTAAGAGAATAATCTTACCCTAAATGCTTCTGAAGATCTGGATACATTTAAAGGTCACATTTTAAAGTACATCTTTGAGAAGCTAAGGTCTATAGCGTCTACTGTTGCCATGAATGTACACATTCTCAGGATGTCTGATTGAGAAAAAAATCATAGTCCAGATAGTCACACACTGCAGTACATAGCTGGACGCTATCGGTGGTATCTCTACTCTTTCCTTCTCTCTTTCTGTCTCTCCACCTCACTGTTTGTTTCCTTCTTTCTGTACAAAGCCCATTTCCAAATGCCTGCATCATGGCTTAGAGCAACCAGCTGAAATCTGAAAGCCTGAGCACAAACTGGGATGGATGAAGGCACCATTGAACACCACAGGTGTGCAAAAACCTTCATGCACTCTGTTTACTTTATCCAAGGCAAAACACTGACAATGCTCAGTGAGATCACCAGTAATCACAGAACATCTGCCTAGTTTTGGCAATTCACATCAATTATGCTAATTAATAAGATAAATAAGATAAAGCATGCTTAATTTTAGTGACTGTGTAAATCACAAGACTTAGATCCTCTTATCTTTCATGTAACACCTTTACAGAGCTCTGGAGTGTAAAGGAGACTGGAAGAAAATTGCTATCTCCAGAACAGCTACCTCCCAGAACAGTGTGAATCCTACATGGAGCTATTCCAACAGATCATTTGCACCTTTCCTATCACTCCAGTCACCCAGTGCACCATGCTCTCTAGGACAAAGTGCTGCCACACATCAGGACTACCAGGACTGAGGAGAAGCAGAGTTGTCCAGTCTATTACTATCTAATACACCAGACCTTTCTGAATGGAGACTACGGGCATTTTACTGCAATCTGAAGTACTTAAAACAATCTTATTTTCAGCTCCAATGTAATCAGTTATACCCAGAGAATATGAATATCATTTTATTTACCTACTTGAGGGAGATGCATAACAGAGAAGAGGAGACTACGCTCCTCCTTAGGGCCATAGTAGTCTTTCATCCCATAGCTGCTCCAACTTGCAAAGACATTACTCATCTTAAAAGTATAGCGTGAAATTCTTAGTAGAATGTATTACAGAAGTTGAAACATTATGATCATATCTAATATTCTTTCTATTTTAAGTATCTCTATTTAGTATGTCAGCTTAAACTCTATTCATAGGATATGTCACTGGCATTGCTAATTTTGAGTCTCTCTCTTCCATATAATGAATGCTTTCAATTATTTTTCCAGTTGCTTGCATTTTTCCAGCTGGCATCACATCTTGTTTCACACCCTTACTTCTAACTCCTTTTTTTTTTGCTATGATACCATGGTAATTCTGAGATTAAAAACAAAGATAGATCATTCTCATTCTCTCTCTCTCTCCCTGATATCTGAAGTACTTTCTATTTTGGCATACACAGGCATTTAATGAAATATTGTATTACTTTCCCTTTTTCTGTACAATCAATAAAGTTGCTATTAAGACATGATCTAACAGTTCTATAATACTGACCACTTTTTCAGAATTCACTGCTTTGGTTAGTTTTAATTCCATGTAATTGGAGTTTTACAATACGACAGCTAATCTATAATTCTGACATGGAACTAAATAATGCTACATTTGATATTATGAATTCTTACCATAAGAATACAAATTATTATGTATTTAAATAGACTTGATTACTTTTCCATAGAAAATGGGCATACTAGTTAAAAATGAGTTAGTTTGGGAACCACTCTAGCACAGAATCAACACTATATCATTTCAAAAACTTATATAATAACCGTATTCAGTAATTTATTTGAGCCTGTGTTTAAAAAGCTTTGCTGGCTCTCAAATACATTTAACACTTGGTTCTGTGTTTCAGCATATTGACTTACATACCACATCCTCCTACAATCAGTGCCACACAGAGTGGAAGATGGTGGTACAACTTACCAAATAAATCCTTTGAAATTTTCAGGTATTACTGGTGTAATTTTGGATCATATTTCAATATCCTTGGAATATTACAGCATAAAACAATAGCCATACATAGATGTAGGTTGTAGAAAAGTCAAAAAGACCAGACACTGCAAAGCACTTCACTCTTCAAGCAATGCTACAAACACTGTGCTATAGGGGAAGCACACAAAATAGATTTGGAATGTAATACCCACAATTTGGAAACCATTTCTCCTGATTTTTTTTAGGTAGACTCAGGAGTACTTAAGGACCTCCTATAGGTTTGTCAAAAAAAAAAAAAATCAGAAAATTAATCAGAGACCATATGTAACATATCTAATTAAACAAACTTGCTAATGTGTATATACTGCAACTCTGGTGAGATCTAAGTGCTTTTGAAATATAAAAGGTAAAGAGGGTAATTACTTGGTGTACAGAGGGGATAACACTAATGACATCTTTTTAGTTTTGTGTGTGCTTATAGAAGTTGAAACGAAGTTTTTACTTCCCTACCAAAAAAATCACTCCCTTCATTGACATGACTCTTCTCTGTGCCTGAGATGGACTTGTTATACCCACACAGTTTTGGCTCAATGGCTTTTTACAACCACTCTCCATTGCATCTTGCTCTTTTAAAGACTAAGTCACAGTCTTGCATAAAATGGGAATTTTAAACTAATCTAATGTGATTAGAATGGGTAAACAAAAACACAAGAGATTTGTACCAGTCTGATCCTGTAAGAACCAGTATCTGCAAGCAGTTCTTATGAAACCACTAAGCGTATTGCCCACATGGAAATGGAGCCACATGTACATACTGTACCCAGCACTTAGTGGATGTTTTGGGGAGAAAGGAGGAGAGATAGAGGAGTTACTGAACAGAAAATTGGGTTTGTCCCCCATATTTATGAATTCCCCAGCATTAATTGATGGTTTTCTAGATGCAAGGAAAATGCATTGCCACAGTCAATGGTGGCCATGTAAAGATGATTTCTAAGAGAAGCATAAGCTACTCCATTGAAAAAAATTATAATTGGAGAAGGAAATTTTATAAGAATTGTTTTAATGAGCAGGAAGTTAAAAATAATACCTGATAGGTTGGTTCTGAAGGGTTTCTTGCATCTATGAGTGTAATATTAATCACTGACAGAGTTGGAATTCATAAAATAATTCAGTAGCCATGCACAGGAAAGCACAATCAGAAATGCTTCTGTACTGGGCTGAAAATATGGAAAGCCAAGACTGGAGACAAATGTCACAGACTCTGTTCTGTTGAAACAAAATTTAACTATGTTAAAAAAAAACCAAACCCTCTGTTTAAGGCATGTGGTGATACTTCTTAATTAAAGTTTGACTTTAAGAATACAGTATTCTCCCCCATCCTTTTCTTTTATTGTTCAGTTAAGCAGCTATCTTATTCAAGTGCCTGTCCAGATCTTTCCCTCTATGGCAGACAAACAAACTTAAAATAATGTGATAGATACAAATTAAAAAAAAGGGAAGAAATATGTAAGACAAGGCAGAATAAAGCAGCCCTCATTTTAATTTTGTTGCATTTACAATATAAGAGTAGTGGTTACATGTTGGGAAGCAAATTAAAGAAAAATCAGATAGCAGAAGTGTTCTAGCTCAGAGGCACAGGATTTGGATGTTGGTTCATTTTTCAGAGTTAAGACTGAGCTGTTTCACATTTAAAGGAGGACTTAAATTTAGTTTTATATAGCTAAATCTGGATGGAAACCTGTTCCCTAGAACAACTCCATGCTGATAAGTACCTCTGCCTCCCATTTTCTTTCCTTCTGTTCAGCAGTGCTCGGCTGCTTCAAGAAAAGGTTTGTAGCCCAGTCGTAGAATAGCCTACAGCCTGGCAGTGAAGTCAGAAGCTCTGAATACAATCCCCTCAAGGCTGAGCAGACATCAGGATCTAAAATTTGCACCTCCTGCCACTAGATTCTTCTGCTCCATTAGAAGCTGTTTCACTAAAAAGGTCATAAATGCTGGCTAAAAAATGAATGCTGGCATCTTCCACTTCCTATTGGCCCCTATATATTCAGAGAGTTATATGCTATTTTGGGAGAGCAGAACAGGATTGCCATTTTAAAGTCTTTGAGGCACCTCTTTCTACTAGGTGTATAGACAATTTGCTCTCTAGTTGTAGGAAGACTGGATATTGTCTCCTTCTCCTTTCTTTTGCTGCTAATGTTTAGATGTCTAAAATATAGCTGTGTCCAGGCACAGCTAAGGAAGCTAAGACTTCACACAGAAAATCCTACATGTTCACATATCCTACATCCTGTAGCGAATCGTGGCATGTACTAAAGACGTCTCCAGTGTTTTGAAGTGGTGTAACTGAACAGGTCACATAATCACAGAATCCTTAAGGTTGGAAAAGACCTCCAAAATCATCAAGTCCAACCATCGACCTAACACCACCATGTCCACTAAACTAGCTCCTGAAGTGCCACATCTACATGTTTTTTGAACACCTCCAGGGATGGTGACTCCACCACTTCTACTCCACCACTACTGAAAGAGTGCCTGACCACCCTTTCAGTAAAGAAATTTTTCCTAATATCCAACCTAAACCTCCCCTGCCGCAACTTGAGGCCATTTCCTCTTGTTCCGTCACAAGTTACTTGGGAGAAGAGACCAACACCTGCCTTCCTATAACCTCGTTTCAGGTAGTTGTAGAGAGCAATGAGGTCTCCCCTCAGCCTGCTCTTCTCCAGACTAAACAATCCCAGTTTCCTCAGCCACTCCTCATAAGACTTGTGCTCCAGACCCTTCGTCAGCCTCACTGCAGTTCTCTGGATGCACTCCAGCAATTCAATGTCACTTCTATAATGGTTTCAGTCATGTATGGTTCCTATGTTTCAGTTGAAATATTGGTATGTATCTGCACCAACTATCTTTAGGCATCTAACTTTGATGCTTTGAATTATTCTCTGGAAGTAAAGTTTCTCTCTCTCCAACAATGACATCAGAAATTCAGACTCCTAAAAAAAGATACTGTGAACTACATCTTTCTAGAGACCTGAAGAAGGATCAAAAACATAGTGAGGATAACTCCTGAGTAAGTGTCATATTCTTAGGCAACTAGCCAAGCACAACCTTAGGATTTTTGAGGAGAAAATATTTGATAAATTTAAATGCTGTTTGTATTGGTTTTGGACGGAATATCCTTGCAGTGAATTTCTTTCCCTTTTTTGAAATGGCCTCTGTAAGTCAGGCTGCATATTACAGTGAGCAATTAAGCCATTACAAGCTTCTAAGTGGACATATTTAATCTGGTTTCAGAGTTTCTTATTTTGATTTAACTAGAATATATTCTACATGGATCTAGGCTTGTGTGAGTTTATAGTGTAGCCTGGAAATAGTAGTAGAAGCCTTTGGAGATTCAGCGAAAAAGATCGAGTAAAAAGACCCAGACAATCAGCAGTCATGAAGTCTGAAATAATATGGAATCTATAAAGAATATGGAATCTATAAAGAAAACATAGTAGCTTCACGGATATTACTAGTTGACATGTTATGAACACAAACTTTAACAAATCATCTTCATATATATAATTTCAAAACAAGAAGCACATCTGCTTTTTTAGTCTGAGGCTAAATCCCAACACACCTGAAGCTTTCCCTAATAATAGTAATATAGCTTTGTGCGTGTTTCAGAATTTGGTCCCAGAAAATATCCCAGGAAAGAGCTAAGAAAATCAGTGATTAAATGGAAAGAGACATCCAACTACTGAACTTTTCTGTTTGTATTTCTAGTAGAGCTTCCTGCAAGATTATCTTCAACTAGAATATATGGAATTACTTACTGTGCAAAGTGTCTCAAATGTCTTTTCGGAGACAAAGGATCCATCAAGACCAAAAAGAAAAATAGATGCATAAGAAAGCATCCCTCCAAGGATAATAAGGTTGTTCATGTAGGGACTGGACATCTTTATTAGTCTATGGACAAAAGGTGATAGTGCATTAAAGAGGAAAATATTACTGCTAGGCTATTAGATCAATAAAGAAGAGCTTTTTGTAACCAGGCAAACAGATAACCCTTCTTGTAGAAGTCCATGAAATCTAAAGGCATGCACACTATTTGCTGTTTTATAAAGTCTAGCATTGTTTCAAGTTTTCACATGTTTAGTAAAAAGACCTGCTATTTTACTTAATGGATTAATTAGCTGTGGTTATTGTTAATAGCAGACAGTCAAACATAAATAATATATTACACTTGCCAGACAGTATAAAAGAACTTGCCTTAACAGTTAGACAATCTGTTTCAATGTGAATATATTACACATTGATTTCAATTAAATACTTCTCAAATATAATCTTTCCATAGTTTTAACATTTTATACAGACAGACTCTACAAACATGGCATTTAAATACGAAATAAGTAGTGATAGAAGTAATATGAGTGTCTTACTTCTGATTTCTGTTTTTGATGTTAAAGAACAAGAAAGCACTGGCCATTATCATTCCTAGGATGGTGAGGGCAGACAGGATGCTGTAGAGAGGCAGGGAGATCTTGCGTAGCTCCTCCTGTATTATCGTTTTGTCCTTTGGAGGCTCAAGTCCTAGAATTACAAGAAAATAACAAAAGGCTAAAGCTCAGCCAAATGTAGAGTTTCTGTAAAATAATTTGCCCCTCCTAAGTAGTATACCTTGATTTAGCGACCATGAACCACATCAGCAGCAGATGAAATTATTGACTTTGACAGACATATGTTAGTCACATTGATTGACAAGAAGGTTTGTATTTCTGGAGCATGTAAACATCCTCTTTGGAAGAAAAAACACAACAAAATCCTAATGCAGAACCCTGTAAAATATATGCTAACTATTCTCATTTTAAAGTGTAAATAAACAATAAAATGCATATTATGACTGTAAATTTTACCAAGAGGTTACACTTTCCTGAAACAAGTGACAGAGCAATGAGTAGAAAAATAGAGAGCATAATTTCTCTGCATACTGTCATTATTACCAGGGCAAATTCAAACGGCCTGTCTAGATACCTACCACACTGGAGACCAGCTTTGGTGTAGCATCACTGGGGCAGGGACTGAGGGCCCTGGGGTACTGAAATGGGGTTCTGGGCTGTGGGCAGGGTGGGGGAAGCCTTGGGAGAGGGGGGAGGCAGGGCTTTTGGTGCCTCAGGACTCTGTAGAATGGAACAATATGGTAAAATGGATAGCAAAAGTTTTATAGGAACAGACCCACTTCACAAATCCCTGCAGATGTGGACTTGAATGTCTGAACTTCAAAACTATATTTAAAGCCATGTGCTTGATCAACAGTCAGCTCTCACTAATCAAAGGCTTCTCGGTTTAACGAGAAGAATTACTTTCCGACAACTGCAACAAAGCTCTGCATCCTCTACTTCCCACATTCCATTTTACCTGCTTACTAATTTTTTCCTGGGTGCAGGAGATTAGCATATGGCCTTCTCCATCACTGTCTTCCTTCAGAAAAGGATTGGTGTTCCCTACAGTGCCTGCTCCTGTCCTTTCACACCAGCTCTCCGTGGGGCAGTGAGGATGACCACATGGGGCCGAGCAGCTTCATTTCACACAACGGCTGCACAAGCAGAGCTCTGTGGACCCGCCGGTCACAGAGCTGTACATAACTGACTAGCAGCTGCCATAGCTAAATTTTATGTCCACTCTTCTGCTTTACACCTAGAAGAATATTCAAGGATTTATACAATAAAATAGCTTTATCCACACCAGTTAAGCTGAAACAATTCAGACAATGGAAACTTGCTATCCTTTGATCTTTATGCCCAACATTTCTGAAAAAAAAATTTCCTTTCAGGTGATCACAAGAAAGTGACAGTCAAGGGACATTTTGGTGATGCGATATTGGAGAAAAGTACCTGAGATTTCCCCCTTTTTCCTTTCCCACCTCAGAGCATGCGTTCACAGCATATGACACTTCACAAAATTAGGCAACAAGTAACAAGCCAAAAATACAATAAAGAACATGTTTGAATTAAAAGAGTCAATAGTAAAGAAAAACCCTCCACCCTGCTGTAACAAAAATGCACAGCGTATATTGATGATTTGCATTTACTAAATATAAACAACCAGTGATTTTATAAAATGTATTTTCTTATTTGTGTAATGGCCATTAAATTCTATTGCTTCTAATATCATTAATTATTGTTCTCTTGTGTCCAATTTTATCCAATTGGTTTAAACAAAGCTATATTTACTACTCTTCATTTCAAATACTTAAAGTTACTAAGTTTTTTGGAAGATGTAACAGCAGTGTCTTCCACATCAAATATCCACATCCTCAATGAAAAATTAAGATGGGTAAATGGAGAAGGTTCATAATGCATCTTATGATAAATATAATACAGGCTATGAATGGAAGGAACACCAGTTGTGGTCAGAATAAGATCTAGGAGTCTGATTCTGAAAAAAAGCCTAAACAGAGAATTTTTCCCATCATCTACTGTCCATAAAGGCATCGAGTTATGAACAAAACCTGTTACTTGGTTCATCCTGTGTATATTCTCTGGAAATTAATGGTACTGAATCAGTATTCAACTGCATCATCAGTTCCTCCTTGCAGCAAAAATAATATGCTGGGTCACAGACTTTGGCAACTGGGACAGATTCTGCACTCTTCATTTCCAAAGCCTCATTCTCCAGATAGATGTCAGAAGTTCATGTAGCTGTGCTCTTTTAAGTCCAGCAAAGGATACCAAAAAGAAGGGTGGAAAGCTCCAGCAGATGGAGAAGCAGTCATGGATTAGGTCACTGCAGTGAAAATCCAGTCATGCTCCTTCAAATCCTGGGTGTTGGGACACCAGAGGCAGGTGCAGTAGAGCACGGGATACAGCAGCTTGATACTCATCCACCACTCCCCAGGGGAAACCACACAGATCTCACAAAGTCGACTTTACTTTTCATTACTGGATTGCACCATAGTACAGTTAAAATTAAATCCTAATTATTAGCTTTAAAAATCACGGATATGCCTACATTGAACAGAAGAGACTCTTAAAACTCCTTTCAGTTGACATGGCTTAGAAAGCTGTGCAGAAAGCCTGCACTCCAACTGCTGTGAGGGCAGAGGAAGTCCCCATGTTAACATTGGAGCAGCACAGGACAAAAAATGGCAAGAAGATACAGCAACAGAGGTTATATGCCTGCTATGCACCTTGGGAGTGCTGCTGGGCTGAATATCATCTCTGGTCCTTTTTCACATGGGCCATCTTCAAGCTAACCTTGGTATTTTGACACCCTATTTTCTACCTGCCTAACAGACACCTCCAAAAGGAAAACAACCACCTCCTTCTTGTGTGTGCAAACACAGGACACGACAGCATCCCTCCAGTGAGACGAACTGGGGGAGAGGGAAATAGGGATGAAATTAGAACATCACTGATCAGTGGAGAAAAAATAGAAGACATATCTGCAGCTTGTTGAAATATCAAAGAACACTTGCGTACACATATAAATTTGAATTTGTCTTGCTCATTGGAATGAAAAGCAATAATACAATATCAAAAGATTGTGATTTTCTGTTCAGAATTCTCCTATTTCTTTAAGCACAGTTCAGTTCCCTTTCTCTTTATACAGTGTCATAGCTTGTTGATATTAAAAATCCTAAACCAGTTTTTTAACAGCATGCAGTGTTACAAGCTACATGCAGCTATCCATGTCATTCCTGTACCTCTTTCCAGTTTTCTCTCCTACCTTGGAACCTGATGCTGTTGTTGATTATTTCCAGTGTGTCAGCCACAGCATTGTACTCTCCCACCTTCACTTCCTTTCTTTCTGCAGAGAAACAAACAAGAGTGATTGTTTATGGCAGTTCACATGCTCTCAATTATTTAACTGATTTTGCCTTATTTTTTGACAGTACGTCAAAAGGAAAAGAAATGTGTCTGAAGTGCATGAATTATTAAAGCAGAATGCCAGACAACTAACATCATGAAAAGAAATATTTCTGATTCTTCAAAGAAATGCAAAGTATTTTTAAGAACTCATTTACATAATCAGGGAATTGTTGTTATTGGGCACACACATCTCCAGCTTAAAGATCACACTTACTTACAGGCTCACAGCATGCAGAACAGCTGCATCCTGGGCTGCATCAAAAGGAGTGTGGCCAGCAGGTCAAGGGAGATGATTCTGCCCCCTTACTCTGCCCTGGTGAGACCCCACCTGGAGTACTGTGTCCAGCTCTGGAACCCCCAACGTAAGAAGGACATGGACCAGTTGGAGAGGGTCCAGAGGAGGCCATGAAGATGATCAGAAGTCTGGACCACCTCTCCTATGAGGACAGGCTGAGAGAGTTAGGGCTGTTCAGCCTGGAGAAGAGAAGGCTCTGGGGAGACCTGATTGCTGTCTTCCAGTACCTCAAGGGGGCTTAGAGGAAAGACATACATGATGTCACATAGCCAGGTACCCTGACTGCAAAACATACTACGTTATATAATTAAAGCCAACATGCACTTAAGCTAAAATTTTACTGTTACTCTCATCTGCTATTCTGGGACTACTATCACATATATATGGCCGCCTTCTACCTAATGGAGCAGAGTAATGCAGATATAATTTGTTAGGCTACTGCCTTGGCCACTCTAACTGGAACCCTGGCACACATTTGTGCCACCCTTCTGATAACATCTGACATTAATTTCTCCTATTGTTGTTGGGGTTTTGCTATCTCTTAGAAGTGCAGGAATTTACTAAATTATGATTTTTACACTAAAACTTTTACACTAAAACTTTTACACTAAAACTTTTACATTTTGATCAGAGACTTACAAATCACAGGCACATTGGCTAAAGTTTTCTTTGATGAGCTTGCTCAGCAGAGCCTACAATTTCATTTCAGGCCTCTATGTCTGTGCATGCGCAACTCAATTTACATTTAAACTCTGAGATCGTGACCCTACTTGTGACACTGATTTTGGGAGCTGATGATCTTGACCCAGATAGCAAATTTGAAAAGACTGAATTTCACCCAACAGCTCCACATTAACCTTTTTTCCTTTCTCACTCAAAGTGATTGTGTTTGTTTAGCTCTGCCGAACAGAGCAGCTAGCTCCATTTTAGTAAAATCTACAGGTTGATTAATACTAATCTGAGAGCTCACAGGAGACAAAAGTTTTCCTTACATAAGCCATACTTCTTATTGTTAAAATTGTTTACACAGAATGGGCTGCAAATCTGGCAGAGATACCTAGGCATTTGCTAAACCCCTGTCAAAAGCCAGAGTTTGCAGTTCTGAAAACCGATTTGCCTTTCACATGAGTGTGATCCACTTGTGGGGCCCTAAGACTAGTTTGGGATAAACGTGCAATCCCCCATTCTCCAGTAGCAGTTTCACAAAGCCCATCCACTCAGCATTACATACTCTTAGGAGTAAATACAACTTCACATTTTCTGTCACTGTCTGAAAATTCTCTGTTAAATAGGTATATGCATAAATCCTTGACAGTCTTAAACAATAAAATCTTCCCAGTATTCGTCTAAAAGCTAAAATGGTTACTGCTAAAAACTGAAGCAATTTTCTTCCATCTGTATTTGTAGCATGACAGCTATTACCTGTAGATCTAAAATATCAAAACAGAACATGGAGAGAAGAGACAAACACTAGAATGTGTACTGACAACAACTTGCACATTAGATACCAGATAGTCCACAGCGTCTACTCATAGCAAATAGGCAGGACATGCATCTTGGTGTTAGTCTACCCACAACTTTACAGCAACAGTCTAAAACTGAAGAGAAATGGGTAATTGCTCCACAAAAATTTCTGTATGGAGTGCTTACTGGGACTAGAGTAGATGGGAAAAGCAGATAATAGATGGGGAAGCATGCACAAAAGAGAGCATAAATCTGTGGCCTAACTGATTAAGGTACTGCAATTGAGAAACTTTTTCTGTGTTTGCTTCATGTGACATACAATGCCATTCCTTTTCAACATTGATAAATTTTTACACGACTTCCTTTACAGACAAAGTAACACTAGGAGTGTGCCTATGATGGAAACTGCAATGTAGTGCAATATAGATGAGGTAGCCAACAACTAGCTAGCCTGGGTGCCAGGAGCTAGCCTTTGCAGGAATGGAGCTTGGTAGAGCTATTTGGAGAAACAAACTTCCATGGCAGACTCAGCTGAAGCGTGAGACTTTTTTGGACTTCGAAACCCAAGAGGAGGGGGAAAAAAGCAAGTAGTACCTAGGAACCACATTATCAGTACCTCATCCCCTACAAATAGGAAAGGGCAGTTCATAAAGCGCATGTCAAGGTTTACTGAAGCAAGAACAGCCATAAAGATATTTGGTATCTTAAAGTAGTTACAATTGTGGAAAGTCATTTACGAGGGAAATAAACCATATTTTTATTGAGAGGAAGGATATCCTATCCATTTCACAGTATGATTACAGGGATGCTGAGGAGGAGACACAAATAACCTTGGTGCTTTTTTGTACTCCGGGCAAGGAATACAACTACAGCTGTTGGTTTTTCAGTTCCCCAAGCACAAGTGCTGATCAGTGACAAAGTCACCTCCAAATACTAATTAAAGGAAGCAATGGCTTCCTTTAATGGCTTATGGCTCTCTGCTCTCTTGCACAGGCCAACATAGCTAAGGATGGGACTGCAGGGTCTATGTTTCTATATGCCATTCCCTCGAGTTCCCTTTGGAAAGTCTGAATTATTCAAGTCAGTATACTGTTTGTATAATGTAGCCCATATCTGTCAAAATCTTTGTCTGTTCAACAGCAAAAGGAAAGAAGGAAGTGGAACTCCTTCATATAGACACACCAACAAAGTGCTTTGCACAATATTCAGAATATGATGTTGGCTTCTTTCTTTAGTGCTTGCGTTATTTTTAACTTCATCCATACTTTTTAACTTCCTTCCATACTTATGATAGAGAGACTGTATTGAAACCCCTCCTGCTCAGGTTAAAGTGTAGAAGAAAAATATGAGGGAAAATACGCTTGTTTTGTGAGATGTTTGTCAATAACATGACAGGAGCGGTGGGATTTTAGAACTTGAATCTGCAGCTATTGTTTCACAGAGGAATAGAAAACTATGAAAACTAACCAACCCAAAGAAAACTATCCCAGAAATACCAGAAAATTATGCTTGCCTAACGATTATAAGCAACAAATTATGTTAATTTATTATTCTATTAATAATTATTCTACTTGGTAATCTATTAATCACAGAATGGATTACTTATTTGACCAAATTGAAAGCCTTTGGCCAACAAAGAACTGAACCACTCTTAAATGTGAATTAAAATGTTTTCTTCTACGTATTTTAATACAGAATCTTATAGACGACTTCAAGAAACTCCAGACAAATTGACAGAGTACCACTTAATTAATTGGGTCACATTTCACAATGTTAATACAACAGATTTTTAATTGCATATCAGGTAGCCATATGTTCTTGTTGAATACACGCAAAAAATAATCCTGCAACTGACATCAGCCAAGTAAAATGAACTTACCAAAATGCATAACAGTATTAAGACCATCAGTATGACTGTTTTCCATTTACACTCAGAATTTCCAGGTGAGGCTGTGCTTCGTTTCAGTTCCTTTCCCTATATACCATAATTTCCATTTCACTACATTTTTGTAAGCGTACTTAATTACACCTCATGAATATAGTTTCTATTGAGAGATGTTTAAGGATGAGAGAAAGCCCTTGCAATGCATAAGAGATTGGACAGATGGATTTTCTGTGATTTCCTGTATGTAGACAATGCTAGCTAGCTCCTAACGAAGTTAAGACTTCCTCTACCTCTAAAGCTCGCAGCACCTTCAAGTATGTCAGTCTGACCGAAACGGTACAAACAATCCTAGTGGTGATGGAGTTAAGCCAGCATAAAATTGTTTACACCAGTATAATCACCAGTACAATTTATGCTTATAATAGTAAGGGCACTCTGAAATAACACAGTATCCTCTAAAGTTACAAAAAGATATATATTGTTATGTGAATGTACCCTCAGCAAGTTTGTCGACGACACCAAGCTGTGTGATGTGGTTGACACACTGGAGGGAAGTGATGCCATCCAGAGGTGTAAACCTCATGAAGTTCAACAAGGCCAAGTGCAAGGTCCTGCACATGGGTCAAGGAAATCCCTGGCACACAGGCTGGGCAGCGAATGGATTGAGAGCAGCCCTGAGGAGAAGGACCTGGGCTTTCTAGTGGATGAGAAGCTCAATATGAGCTGACAATGCACGCTTGCAGCCCAGAAAGCCAACCATATCCTGGGCTGCATCCAAAGAAATGCAGTCAGAAGGTTGAGGGAGGTGATTCTACCCTTCTACTCTTCTCTTGTGAGACCCCACCTGGAGTACTGCATCCAGCTCTGGAGCCCCCAACATAAGAAGGACATGGACCAGTTGGAGAGGTTCCAGAGGAGGGCCACAAAGACGATCAGAAGTCTGGACCACCTCTCCTATGAGGACAGGCTGAGAGAGTTAGGGCTGTTCAGCCTGGAGAAGAAAACACTCTGGGGAGACCTGATAGCGGTCTTCCAGTACCTCAAGGGGGATTAGAGGAAAGACAGAGATAAACTCTTCAGCAGAGCCTGTTGTGATAGGATAAGGGTTAATGGTTTTAAAACAGAGGGAGTTAGATTCAGATTCGACATTGGGAAGAAATTTTTTACAATGAGGGTGGTGGAACACCAGAACAGGTTGCTCAGAGAGGTGGTGGATGTCCCATCCCTGGAAACATTCAAGACCAGGTTGGATGAGGCTCTGAGCAACCTGATCTGGTTGGAGATGTCCCTGCTCCTTACAGGGGGATTGGACTAGATGACCTTTCAATATCCCTTCCAACCCAAACTATTCTATGATTCTATTCATGAACTCCTACACATCTAGTCAGTTATATCAGTGTAAAAAAACTATATCTAGGCCACCAGAACAAAGACAAAGTAACAGTTTTGCCCAAATGTTACTGTGGTGCCCAGACTGCATGGCTGTAAATGAAAATTAAGGACTTGAAAGCTCTGAATATCTTACTGTATCTTGACACTACTAATACTTTGTTATGTCACTGCAGCTCTTTATGAAGTTGGACTTCCATGCAAACTACAAACATGTGCAACTGATGAGCATTCACCTTCCAACAAATATAAAGTAAATTTTAAGGTAAATTTCATGAACTTACTATGGACTGTTCTCCAGGTAAGCTAAGGATCACTGAGGTTTCTCATCTAGAGGACATTTAGGATATTCTCAACTTAGAAGTAGAAGAAAAAAGACATGACCTATAGCTGAAAGCATACATAATATCTAGGTCTCAGTTTGCCCTGAAAAAAAAACATCCCTGCATAAAGTGCCTCCTCCATGTCTCCTTCTCCTTGAAAAGTTTTTCAAATTTTTTTTATATAGTTCCTCCTGCTTCTCCACTCAGGAAATTTTCACCATACTCCCTGAAAACCTTCCTCTGACATCAGTTTAACAATCCCTTCTCCCACTCTTTGTCAGCTGCCCCTCTTGCTTAACCATCATAATTCAGTGGGAGTGATTAGATGCTTAGCACATCAGAAAATCTTGCTGCGTATTCAGCACTTAGCAGCCTAACTCAGGATCCCTAATTATTAAACCTTGTTCTACAACAGAAACATTTAGGTCTTGCATATTGTTCCTCATCCATGCATTGCAGCCCAACAGAACTGCTGGCAGATATGGGGAATATTTACTCATCAGATCTCAGAATAATTTTTGAAAAAACCCAACTGGCTGCCAACAGGTGAAGCTGAACACGGACCACATGTACTTGAAATGCTTAAAGATCCTTAGGAAGAGAACAACACATAAATTGGGAAAGATTTTGATTTCAAATTTCAAATCAATCTCCTAGACATGAATAAGAAATCATGGCATTGCACGAATACTCACACTCTCACACTTTGAAACACACATCTAATCTATCTGAAAGTTCACCACTCAGAAGCTATTGGCAACTCATTGACAGGTTTAGTCCAGAGACAGGGCGAAGGGTGTACAGACACATTACATTGTGGTGTTCCAAGGCTTGTCTTTCTCCAATTTGGCTTCTGGTCACATTCTTTTTTAAAAAGTGAATGTTTTTCTTTAGCACTTTAAACTGTCAGTCACTTAGCAATCATTTGTCACTGACAGGTCTTAGTTCTTCTTTCTCATTCCCTCTATTGCCTACTGGGAAGGCTCCTGAAGAGCTGATGTGTCACACTGAGCGACAGCAATCCTGTGACCAAGGGTATTCAGAGAACAAGCCCCAGGAAAGAAAATGGGCTAAACACAAGCAGTGAAAAAGCTAAGCTGGAGACTGCAAACTGATGGCAAGTACGAGAACACTTCCCGTATTTCAGAAAGTCCTGTGCAAATTGCCTGCAAAGTCTCTTCTAACCTGTCTTACCTTTGTCTCACTCATTTTGAAAGCTGTTTCACAAAATAATGATCTATCACAAAAGCTGGAAATGCTGTTTTAAATGCTTTTACATTACAAGTGTCAAGAAAGCTAATTTCCTTTAGAATAAATACAGAAGCATTTGATGTTGTGGATCCTGTAGAAACTCTCAGCAAATGAATGTAATCTTAACTTTCATAATATATCCTTGTCAAACAGGACTGGGAAGCTTTTCATTTATCCTTATCACATATCAGCAATAACCAATACATGTTGAAAGTTTCCAATTAAAAAAAAAATTACAAGAGAAGCTTATAAATAATGAATGAGCAAGGCCTTTTTCATGAATTTCTATCCACTTGTAGGCAGCCATTTCTTTGTTTAAAGACAGAAATGCTGAGATTAAGAATCACAGTTCAAATAAGGAAGGAAATGTCAGGTCAGAAAGATTATTCTTCAGCAGAAGCTGCCAGAAAAGAAAGAAGAAAGTAAAAAAAATATGTTACCTTTGCAGGGATTTGAATTACCACAGTTTTTACCCTTGTAATTAGAGTTAAAAATCAGTTTTGCCCAAAGAAATAGTACCTTCATCTCTTACTCCTGCATAACTATTTCCTTCATTTGAAGTTCTTGTCTAGTGTTTGATTTCTGAAATCCTGGATTCCACTCCACACAACACTCAGGAAACCCTGAGTTATGAAAGCAGTATATATAGCAAGTGATAATTACTCTTCATAGCCAGTTTTCAAGTCCTATCTCTCATTCATCCATAAAGCAAAACAGACAGAAAGGTTAAACTAGCCAAAGGCCAAATTGTGTATGTCAGCCTTAGAGTCAGGATAAAAGCTAAGAAGTCTTAACCCTGGGCTTATTTCACTATGTTAGTAAAGCCAACAGGAAATAGCAAGTAAGTAAGCAAGCAGCACATAAAATGTCATTAAGTATCCTGAACTCATAAAAAATCTAGTCATTTTATAGTCCAAGAATATTTTTGCATAAAAAGTTCAAGCATCTAAATTTTTAAAAGCTTATATAAATTAATTTTACTGATCGTTTTTAACTTCTGTTTTTACCTTCCTGATTTTACATCTCTTATTTTGCTTGTTATACTGGCTTCCAGCTCTGCATAGAAATTTTGTAACACAGTTCATGTGACTTTAAATATATACCTAAATATTTAGGTATTTAGATATTATGTATCAAAGCACTATACAACAGAATAAAAAATGGTAATTTTGAGTTTGAAACAATTACTTCTTAAAATCTGAATTGTTAACATCATCATTATACCTCTCATTCAAGAAACTGAGAAAGGTATAAACAAATCTACAACAATGAAGGCAGATTATCCGTGAAGTACAATGACTGGTGGGACAAAGTAAAGTCCTGTTTCTTAGGATGCTTAATAAATTCCTTCATAGTCTGAAATGAGGTTGTATATGAGATCACACTTTTTTTTTTGTTTTAATACTTCTAGCATTAAATCTTAAATGAGAATCATAATGAAGCTGTATAACCACTGAAACGTATGTCAGCAATTTGAATTACCTTTAACTCCATTAAGGAAGTTTACAGATACAAATAAATATTCAAATAAGTACAGTACGATTATATTTTAGGATACATGCCTGTAGAATAACTGCAACATCTCAATTCAGCTATGTGTCTTCCTATTCTATTGTTTATCCTCTTTTATGATTTGATTAATTTTTCAGAGAATGAAAATCTTCATCATTCTGAGAGTTTATTTGCCAAAGTAAATTATTCTTTGAAGCCATACAGTACCTCAGAGTGTAAGTATACAAGTGTTCCTTAATATTTATCTATAAGTGACATAGTCTACAATTAGAACTTGATATTTATTTCACTCATCACTTGAAATCACCTCTTCCTAGCAGAGTCCAAAACTGGCGTGCTTTTCTTGACTTACTATTTACAATGGGAAATAGCATTGCATGTGTAAAACTACAGCCAGCCACCATGAGAAGGTATTTTCTCAATTATTAAATAATAATACAACTTTATGAATTGTTGTGTGCCTTTAAGTACCTTTACTGTCATGCACTAGTTCTTTTATACAGTGGATGTGCTAGGAAATCAACCTGTGCTGACACACAGGCTTCGGCTGGCTTCCCAGGAGACCTCCCAGGAGCTTCCCAGGCTTGAAGGGCCGTCCAGACAGTGACAGGTTTAGACATGGATGCCACTAATCTGCAGAGAAGTCCCCCTGGCAGCAGCCCAGGTCCCAGCAGCAGCTCCATCTGTCAGAGTCTCTCTGGGAGAGGGACAACTGAAGCCAGGACTGCGCGGGAGGTGGAGGTGCCAGTGACAGAGGCTGTGGCCACGTTTTGTTGCCTCTTGAGCTTGATTTCAGAGTGCTGAAACATCAGAGACCATAGGCACAATTTAAGATATACCATAATACTGCAGTAATTTGAAGACAAGGGACAGCAAACCGTAGGATGGCAGTGTATCCATTTTGACAATCCATGAGACTTTCAAAGAAACTCAAGATGACAGAGTAGCAGTGTTTCCAGATCTCTTATCCAAGGGGAATAAATGCAATTATTATCTCTTTGGTGCCCTGGAAACTGAGTCTGAGTAGGTACAGTATGCACTATCAGGAGAGTCTGGCAACAGAAAGATTTGAATCACTATCAAATTACCAGAGAATGTTTTTTTTTAGTTAACCCAAAAGTTACTTATGAACTTAAGTAAAATTCACCAAGCAGGTGTCATTTAGGGAAGAAATGACTTGGAATAGCACTGCTGTCAGTCTTTTCTGACTTATCAGGTTAGAGTTCATCTGTAGCTGCAAAATGCAAGACACTCAAGACAGCAGCCTAGTCCCGGCTTCCAACTGCTGGCTCAGCATTCAAGCTTTCCATACGGACCTGACAGAAGATGTAACTGGCCATCACCAGGGGATGTCCTGTCAGGAAAGACAGCCCTGGGGACCTGGATGGCCCTGCCTCCAGCCCAGCTGCCCACTGGTTGAATCAGAAGGAAGATCAGTGTGACCTTTTCCTCCTCTGGTATGTTTGATATTCTAGCATTTAATTTGATTTTCTTGTAGATACCCAAAAATAAATGTTTCACTGCACTTACCTAAACACATTACTTATCTAACTGAAATGCTAAATACAGTTCAGTGCAGAGTATTGCTTATTTTTTGCAGTTGAGAAGACAAATATAAAAAGACCCCAAAGCAGTTACTTAGGAAACCTTGGAGGGTTACATCTTTCCCCAGAGAGGCTTTTCTTGTCACTGCGGTGATGCACAGCACAACCACTGACAGAAGCCCCAGTCCGTGGGCAGCTTCAGTTGACCAGAACAGTGCCGCCAAGCCTCCGTTTCCGGGGGCTGCTCAGACACGCAGAACAAGCTGCATGACGTAGTCCTCATTTTGAGGGTTGGGTGGCCCTTCCTAGTTTATGCAATAACCAGACTTAAAGGCATGATGTAACAGAAATAAAAATGCCCCCCACCACACAAGAGGCGTGCTTGGCCAGAGCGGCATGCCAGCTATCGCATAAGCATGACGAAGTGACTGAGCGCCTCACAAGGCTGCTCTCCTTCCACGTGCCCGCTTTCTGGTAATCTCACACAAGGCAGGGACAGAACAAAGGCTCTGTTGCCACACATTTGGACGCATATATATGATTATATTATTAGGGCCTTCCCTCACCATCTGTCAGGGAAAGCTCCCTGGGGAGGGGAGGCCTCAGCACAGGCTGAGCAGGCCTTGGAGCAGGCTGTGCCTGGTCTGCTCCAGCTGAGAGGTCAGAAAACAAGGTGTACTAGCTGCTTCTTCATGTGCTGCATCCTTAAACCTTTTTTTCTGAGTTACAAGCGCATTATTCCGAGGTTGGAGTTTCACAATTGCCATGCCTGAGATGAGAGAAGAGCAGCAGCTGTTGTGCGTATTATGAGTGTTGGATCTGAGCTACTCACTATGTCCTTGAATATCCACTCTTGCCATTTATGCCAGGTGGCCTGTGAAAACACTGTAGCACATAAAGAGCTTTGAATATCTTCTTCATGATTCGGGGTCAAAGTCAAAGACAGAATTCCCACTGCCCTCATCCTAAGATACAAAATAAGGCAGCTGACGTAGCACTGAACATATTTATAGAAAGCTGCAAACTCTATGCTCTTTTGTGTCTTGTAATTTGTACAGTGGCTGCTAGGGTTTTTCCTGTACAAGAAAGCCAGTTTTGACTCACCCAGGCTGGTTTATTCTAGATACTTTACTCAGGAAGAGTAGGGGAAGCATTCCAGAAGAAAATTTAGAGCAACAAAGGGCCCACTTGTATAATAACCTGCCTCCACAAGCACCCCCTTGACGAGATATAGGGGAGACTTTAAAGGCAACCAGGTAGTGATACTCCCATAGATCACTCTTCCATCAACCACTGCTGAGATGAACAAGAGAGTCATCACTCAAAGAGCCATCAAAAGCCACAGACATTGAGCCTTTCAAGCTCTAGCCCTTCCCTGACAACCAGCTCCCCAAGCAGAAGCCACATGGGATCACAGATTGCATTTCCCTGTCCTCAGGGAGGTACAATCCCCATCAGGGATGTGCTTGTCACTGCTACATTTAGGGACGGCACATCAGGGACTGAGAAAACAAGAAATGTTACACAACTCCAGGAGGTCCATCTAACCCAAGAATCGCATGATTTACAGGGTGAGAAAAGTGCATTCAGGAGTGCTACTTTGAGTGTTTTTACAAGTAGAAATGTCTACTAGGAAATTCTTCTTTGAAGTCTGTGTTTCTTGCCTATCTTTTTGACTCCCAAGAGGCTACCTGAGAAGTTGGGAAAGTTTGGGGTACCCAGCAGGAGGAGGGGTGCTGTGAGACTGTAAGCATGCATGTGAGGAACCTAATTCCTGGGGCACTGGTCAAGGGGTGCAGCTGGTGAGGCTGAGCAGCCCCATGCTCTACGGCACTGAAAGGCATTAAATCTCTGTGTGAAATATCAGCAACAAGAAAAATGACCATGCCATGCTCAGTTCTTACAGGCTATAAAGAGGCAGATCCAGTTCACTTCAGTGAACCTTCACTTGCTTTAACCTGTTTTGAGTAATCTCTTTGAACTACTAATCCACTGGAAAAAAAAAAAAAAAGATAGAAGGAAAAAGAGCCAACAGTAAGCTCCTCTTAGTAATAATTAGGAACAATACCTATTATACTAAGAGCAAAGAAAGTGGTGCAGAAGACTGATTACGAGACAAAGAAGAGTTTTGAAGTGATAGTCTCTGATTTTCTCTTTAATGATTCCTTCAAAATTTTCCTAAAATATGGTATACTTTGTTGCTGTGCTGGTGTTCTGGTTTTGTCTGGTGAGGGGGGGTCTAAAGTGGTAGTTTCTGTAGGAAACTGCTAGAAGTCGCTCCCCTTTGACAGTGGACTCGGCCAGGCCTAGGGCGGACCTGCTGCTGGCCAAGGCCGAGCCAATTGGTAGCAGAATGTCCCGTGATAACGCCTCTGCGATAACGTATTTAAGAAAGGGAAAACAGAAAAAAAAAGAAGAGAAGATGTGAAGCCAGCTGAGCGGGGGCAGAGAGGGGGAGGCGCGAGCCTTGTGGGCCTTGCAGGCCTCACCCTCTGGCCTCCCGCTGGGCAGCCGACTGGGCCCAACTCAGCCCGGCCTGGCTGCAAGAAGTGGAGAGGAGATGAGCAGTGAATAAGATGTAAAAGGGATCCTGAGAGGTGTCTGCCAGCCTGTTGTGAGGAACAGCTGCAGGCACAAAGGTCAGTGAAGAAGGAGTGGGAGGAGTAATGCGGCTCCTGGCCAAGATTCCCCTGCAGCCTATGGTGAAGACCATGGTGGAGCAGGTTGTCCCCCTGCAGCCCATGGAGGGGCAGAGATTCACCTGCAGCCCAGGGAGGAGCCCACGCTGGAGCAGGTGGAGGCCTGAAGGAGGCTGTGCCCCGTGGAGGGCCCGCTGGGACAGCTGTTCTGGAGGGACTGCACCCCATGGAAGAGATGACCCACGCCGGAGCAGTTTCAGGAAGGACTGTGGCCCATGGGAGGGACCCCACGAAGAAGCAGGGGAGGAATGCGAGGAGTTCTTCCCCCAACAATGAAGTAGCGGTGTAAAACAATGCGTGATGAACTGACCGCGACCCCCATTCCTTTTCCCCCCTTGTGCTGCTCGGGGTGGGAAGGTAGTAGAGAAATGTTAAGCCCGGGAAGAGGGAGGGGTGAGGGGAGGTTATCTTGTTCCCTGTCTCATTCTCCTGCTAGTTTTAGTAATAAATGAATAGTTTTTCCCCAAGTCGAGTCTGTTTTGCCCGTGATGGTAATTTTAAGGATTCCTCCCCAACTTTATCTCAAACCTCAAGCTGTTTTTCTTATATCATCTCCCCCTATTCTTTTGGAGGGTGGGGGGAGTGAGAGAGAGACTGCGTAGTCTGGTCCCGATCAGGGCTGAACTATGACAGCTGGTTGATTTTAATTTCTGATTTATTTTTCCTTCTATTTCTTCATCTGGAGTTTGAATACCTACAAAAAACCAGGCTTGCATTAAAAGAAAAAAAACTCCCATGGAAAGCTAATCATTAAATTATAATTACTCTAAATAATAAAGGATTTAATAATTAATATAGAGCAGTTATATAATACACCTGACAGACAGCTCTGGAATAAAGTTGCCTGGCAAAACACAGCTAGAGCACACAAGCATTTATGCATAAGCATAGCTTTGGTTTTGTGCATAACATTAAATACAATCATCTAAGAGTTTCCAGAATCAAAACTGATATTTTAGGTATTGAGAGAAAACAGTCTGACAAAACACTCATAGTTTGAAAGAATCTGTTCTGCCCAGAAATTGATAGCATACAGCAATGATTATTTTAGTTGGAGCATTAACTTCTTACAAGAGGACAGAATTTATGCCTGTAGGAATGTAATATAATATAAGGCAAAAATCCTTGAAAAGCTGATTAAAACTAGAAAAGCAGAAGTATGCATTTTTTCTCATGTATCTCTGTATTGCTGTATGACAGTGAGGAATGGTAAAGACATTACAATTGGCTGGGCATAAAAGACTAGATTAAATAAACTCTTCAGACACACAAAACTCTGGAAAATTACTGTACAAAACTAATGTCATCAGTTTTTCATTACAACTGGAATAAAAACTTGAAAAATTCTAGTGTTTCAAATGTGAGAGATATCTGTCTCCCTGTTCTGGCATAATGTTTTGCCTTCTTTTTCTGAGATAACATTAAAATTGTAGGTAAATGATGAATAAGGAAAGCTGAGGTGTGTTTGGGGTATGAGAGCAAGAGGAGTTCTGGAAGAAGGAAATGTCAAAAACAGCTTCAAGAAAAAAATATTTCAAAAAGCTTTCGCCTGAAACTGTTAGCAAAGTATTATTATAAGCCATCTACAAAAGTCAATTGTCCCATGAACTTTAATTGTGACAAGTTTGAAAGCCAAAACCACAGTGATTAAACTGTGAGAAGGAGATTCAAATCTTACTTGAAGTGAGTATGTATCTCTGCATATGTATCTAAGCAATTGCTACCAATTCCTAGTTATAGCAGTCAATGGAAATTTAAATTACAGAATGTTTCAGGAAGAAAAAAAAAAAAAAAAAAAAAATAAAAGGGCACAAA
>WHYT01016765.1:143548-213805 GCA_009806455.1 Tetrax tetrax
AAAACTTAGGAACATATAAGCAGACAAAAACATATGAAACAACCTAGAGAAGCAGTCACGCTTCTTGCATGAAACCCAGATCCTCACTTGCATATTTTGAAACCTGGGGCCCTCAAATTCCAACTACTGTCCTTTCCTTGTTCCTGATGCTCTCCTCAGCTCAGCAGCGTCACTGTCTCAGCATCTAGCACCTCCTGACTTTCTCAGAGGAACAGAGATGTCTTGGTCTTGGGCCTGGTAGGACCAGGAAAGAGAAGGGACAACAAAGAGGATTTATTGCACGTATCGCATGCCACAACACATGCTAGGACAGGGTTTGCCTGTGTCAAAAGCCCACCCTGCTTCAATAACTTGTGCACTCAATTAGATCACTTTTCTCCTCTTTGCATCAGTAGCATGTGTAAACACGGGGGGAAACACAGCTGCTGAACAGAACAGTGCTCGTGTGGCATCCTCCTCTGCTCTGGCCTTGCTGCAAGAGGAGTCACTGGCTCCTTTTCAATCACGCCATTCATGGGAGAGCACTGCTGTTTGGCAGCGCCCCTGCTTCCCCTCTGCAGCACCAACACTGGACTCTGGAGCTTGCTTTGCATTGCTCTACTGAATAATTTCTGGCACGCAGCTGTGGATATATTCCTAGAAATGGGAGTTTCTTACTTAAATAGAAAATATTCTGTAACTTCCACAGCCTATTCCAGGAGATGGATGTTTCCGCAGATGCGTTTTGTGTCTGAGCTGTAGAGGATAACAGTGCTGCGGTTCATGCAAACAGGGTGAAAGCCATTCTCACTTCTGCAGCCAGTATTGAGACCCTGTCAACCTGCTGCATCACTTGTTTCCTGTGTAGCATGTCCCCCATTGTTCTGGCAGATTTTGAAGCTGCTGTTGTATCCAAAGATAGCATGTCACGGGTTTTCTGGTATTTCTTGTATGTGTATTTGGGACAGACAGTGGAGCTACCTTGAAAATTCTATGAACTCTTCTGGACTAGCCATTAACAACACAGTCCTTTCCAGTTCATGCTCCTACCCTCAAAATACCGAATCCCTTCACAGCTTTGACACCCTGCCCCCTGAGTATACCAAAAATACTGTGTTTATATGGCAATATACCTCAACTGTCCCTAATAAAGCCAACAAAAAACTTAACTTGTGCCAAAATCTCATTCATTTTTATGGTTTGTTTTTAAATTTCAGCAGGGTTATAGGGCTCAAAAAAGACCCAGAAGACTGACAGACCAGAGAGAGACCAGAGAAAGACCAGAGAGCAGTCTAAGACACGTGCAGCTGCAGGAGACAGGCAGTTCGGTGGTCAGGTAAGGCAACTGTGCTGATCCCAGTGACCAGCAGGCACAAGTGGTGGGAGGTGCAGAGAGATGGTGTGAGGACAAGGACACCACCTCGCTATGCTTCATTACCAAAAGTTATAGCAGCTAATCTTGGAGAGACCAAAGCCCCGAGAAAGAGCCATGTAGATCCATAAACCTCCAAAGAAATACTATTTATAGGCCTTTTAAACTATCATTAAGTCCTTAATGTTCTCATATCTGGAGAGTCTAAGTTCCTCAACACCAATCAACTGGTTTATGCATATCAGTACCATTTTGAAGTTTTCCAGAGAAGGCCCAAAGAGTTACAGGTCTCATTCAAAAAGGTCCAGTTCGAAAGCAGCAGTTCACCAACCCGAACAGTGTACCTACTCAGTTTGATATTTTAGTTTATAAATCCATCCTATTGAGTTTCCTGATTTTGCTTCTAAAAATGAAGTAATAAACAAACAGACAGAAACCATAAACCAAACTGGATTTT
This sequence comes from Tetrax tetrax, assembly GCA_009806455.1. Classification (NCBI taxonomy): domain Eukaryota; kingdom Metazoa; phylum Chordata; class Aves; order Otidiformes; family Otididae; genus Tetrax; species Tetrax tetrax. The sequence continues at coordinate 145,357 of WHYT01016765.1, forward strand.
TGATAATGTATAAAATCATTATGATTTCTGCAACTCAGGGCACAATGTTCTCAGATGTACTGTTTCTATTTCCTTCACTGGAGCTTTCCATATCTCAAAAATTTTTTTACAGGAAAAGCTGTAAAACCTATATTGCTGAAAGACAACTGCATTCAATGGAAAGTAAAATCTAAATCCATCTTATGATCTAGTTTGTACATTGCCTATTACCTTCAATAGTTAATATTGTTTTTGTGAAAACCTACCCACTGATTTTAGTAAGAGAAGTTGAGTAAGTCTGTCTTGAAGTGGTCCAATTTCCTGCTCCTATTTTCTTAACAAAAGCCTCCTTCTTTACACCCCATCCAAACCTTTCATTGAGCTTAAACACAAAATTACTTGCTATCTGAAACCCAATAATATACTTCTTAATTATCTAATTCCCATTCACTTAAAACAAATGATAATCATTTATTCTATACCTTGACCTAGTACAGAGTGTAATTTAATAATCAAGAGAGCACTATACATATAATTTCCAAAAAATCCATTTGAAGAATCTTGAATTTCTCTGCTTCTTGCATGAGACATTTTCTTAGAGGAATCTGTGTATGACTAATTTAGTTCTATATCAGAAAGAAAACAAGCCTCTTGAGGATAAAGTTGTACAGAATTATGACAACTCATTTTTGCTAAGAGCATGCCAGCTCAAATAATATTTTTCTAAAATTATATTACTATAGCTTTTATAGCAATCACAAATAAAAGAAAGATTTTTAAAGCCAGTTTTAAAAGGACTATCTCCAAATCAAGTTACACTTTTTCTCAGTATTTCTTTTTTAGTGGAAACAAATAATGAATTAATGAAATCAACTTATCATGCTCATTACTGTATAAATGATTTTTTTTTTTTGTCTTTTCTCAATCTTGTAACTTTATTTGACTGCCAAGGAAAAACAAAAAGTGCGAAACATAACTTTTTAAATATTTAGATCTCTTTCCCAGGTATTAAATAGGATTACTTAATTTGGCAAAAAATAAATAATATTGCAGAAAAGAAAGATTTAAAATTTTATACTCAGAGCCAAAGACAACGTTGTTTTTTGTTGGTACAGAGTTGTGATCATCAAAATATTCTGCGATGTTAACAAATTTGAGAGACAGAGGAGTCAGCTCTGTTTGTTCTCAGGCCACTAGACACCAAACTGGCTTACTGCGCTGAACAGCAGGCACGACAAGGGGACAAAGTCATCCACAGCTGTCCACCAATTGTAAGACAACAAGCAATCAGACAGGTGCTTCAGGGAGCTTGCAAAATCTCCAAAACCCAAGTATGATACTAATGATTTCTGTGCTCTTAAAGTTCATTCTGTCACTGAACTCATCAGCCTGAGATGATACATCCCACAAGACTGCTCAGACAAGACAGCCTTCCGCTGAAGACACATGAGCTACCACAGAAGAAAGCCTCACCATTTCACAGGCTGTTGAATCCCTAACCCAACTACGCTGTTCAGATACAACTGAGGGTTGGCATCCTAAATACACATTAAAAATAATTTCTGACACTATTATTTATTAAAAAACTAATTTGCTCAATTTTTTGAAATAAATTCTTATTCCCAACCACCTTCAAAGTCAGTCTAACAGCTGACGCCTGACCTTAACAAAAGCCTTTTTCAGCTGTGGACGGATACGATATTCCCATTCAGAGTTCACAATGGAGAGGACGAGAAGAGCAACAGAGCCTGCCATTAACAATTTCACTGAAAGCTTCCTGGTTTATGGATGATTTAAGTGTTTGGAGTTTACCATGACTTGCGTGTACAAGAAAACCATATGCACCCAAGCAGTGTAAGTTTGGATGCTAAAGTCTCCTTTTTCCCCCTGTTCTGCTAGAATAAGTCATTCGGGGTGATATCCCTACCAGTACGGCTATGAGGAACTAGTCTTCAGATTTGCTTCATTTTCCAAATTACCGTACTGAAGGAGAATCTAAAATGAATTTAAACTAAATTTAATCTAAATTGACATTACTGAAAAATATAGTTCAGACTTTCTCGGCAAGGATGCTGAGTTCTCAAATTTATAGATTTAATTTTGTTTGATTTACTCTTCAGCAGCACCAAAGTATTTTTGTGAGATCTAAAGCCAGTAAATAATAAGCATCTGAACTCAGTTATTTAAACTTTAGTATACGAGAAGTGACAGCAGATTTCAAAACTACAGAACAGGCAACCAAACAGTGCTTGATTTAGCTCATTAGTGGTACTGTAGTTAATTCTTCCACCAAATCTTGTTCTAACTAATAAGCAGTGTAGTAACAATGAAAGGGAATTTATCACTCCAGACATCAGTGAACATGGTGCAGACTTCTATATCTCACCTACCTTGCCCAGGCTCCCTGTCAAGATGTTGAGGAAAACAGGCACCACCCCTTATAAAGCATCATTTGCTTGGTCTACTGTAGACAGGTACCTAAGGATAAGATTTAGTCCCATTCTGAAATTGCCTCTGTCTTTCTTTAAGGTGGACTCCAGTGCAAATATTTGGTAAGTTATTTGACTTCTCATGGACATCAGAGATGAGACAGATTTCATCTTCTGAGATAACCATCTGTCATAGTTTAGCCCTGCTCAGGACCAACCTACACAGTTTCTAGCTTGCTCCCCACTCCCTCCAGTGGGACAGGGAGGAGAATTGGTAAAAAGAAGGCAAAACTCATGGGTTGAAAAAAAAAAAAAAAAAAAAAAAAAAAAAAAAAAAAAAAAAAAAAAAAAAAAAAAAAAAAAAAAAAAAAAAAAAAAAGTTAAGATAATTAAGAGAATAACAGAATAAAACAAAACAAACACACAAAACTAATAAAAAAATACTGAAGCACATAATTTACAGTACAAGAGCTCAGAGCAGATCCTGATGCCTGCCTTCCTCCCAAGCAGCAGGATCCTCCCCTCACCACCCTCCTCACTTATTTACTGAGCATGATGTCACATGGGATGGAACAGCCCTTGGACTCATTTGGGCAAACTGTCCCAGCTGTTGGCCAATTAGTAACCTATCCCAGCTGTGTCCCCCAGCACAGGTGCCACCAGCTCCAGTTCCTCTCCCAGCTCAAGTGAAAATTAACTCTATTCTAGCCAGAACCAGGACACCATCTTACAAAAGAAAAATGAATGAAAGCAAATACAGATCTAATAAATTATTCCCTTCTTACACACAGATTTATTGCATGTAGTAGCATAGCTTTGAAAAGAGCTAAAGAATAAATGTTTAGAAGAAATGTTTGTAAAGAGGCCACTAAACAAACAATACCTACTCACCAAAAAAAAAAAAAAATCCTGCTGTCAGTTAGACCTGTACAAATAGAGCTGAGCACACAAACAACAGAAACAAAGTTCAGCCAAAGATGACTACTGTTGCACTGATATGTTTGGACTTATGCTATATCTTGAAATTTCCTGGTAATCAAGCACTTCAAAAGTCTATGGCTGTTGAAATACAACTTAAGGAATTTCCACTTCTGTTTCCAGTTGTGTTGGCCAGAAGATTCAATGATGTGGCTTATAAAAAACCTAGGCACCTAGGACAAACACAAATATGAGCACAACTAACAGTGCAAATATGTCCTAGAACTGACCCAATACTTTTTTTTTGTGACAAGAAAGAGGAACTCCTGTTAACCTCACTTAGCCACAGGAGCACTCCTCTGAGATACAGTAAATAAGAATTTAAGTTCCGTCTCTAAATTATCTGGATGAGCAATCTAAACTCGGCTTTCTTCCACTCTAGATTAATACCTCAGCTCTTGGACTGTCATTTTGTGCTTTCTTTGTAGTAAATTAATATTCAATTATTTATACATAGTAAAAAATATTCAGTATGAAAGACTTAGAAATTCACCCCAGGCATATCTCAGGAGCAGTTCAATAACTTCAGAACAAAGAAAGGTTTTGATGCAAATCCCTGCTCCACATCAAGCAGAGGATGGAACCAAATCTGAACTACGCACCTTTCACCTGGGTGTTCTGCCTACCAGGCACGGGGACATCTTGAGCAAAGCTGCTCCTGACAGGATGCTTTGTTGTAACTGCAGACCACCCAGAAGTGTAAGAAAACACCTACTTTTTCCTGAAGTACTAGGGCTTAGATGTGCCATATTTTAGTGCGAGTCGGGACCAGACAAAGGCTGGTGTAAGTACAGGCACGCAGGGAATTAAAGATCAGGCAGATGTCTGAGGAATGGCTCTGAGTATCTACATTCTTAATCCTATATAGTAGGGTAAAACAATGAAAATCTCTTTCAATGAGCTCCATAATATTCAGTTACTGAATAAAGCAAATTTATCATCCAAGCTTAGAAGATCACTTTCACCTGGCAAGCACAATCAGTTTGTGCACGTGTCAAAAACAAAACAAAACAAAGAAAAACCCCATTCAAACTGACATGTGATTAACTGTGCAGGTGCTTTTACAAACACTAAATTCTATGGACATGTTTTGCATTTGTACTCCTGCGGATGCAAAAATTTTTTTTTAAATTCAATTTAGAAATGAAAACCAGCTACAGCCCTAGATGAATATTTAAGCCATGTACAAAACGAGGTCTCTTGCATTGTTATAATATAATCACAGATTATAGGTTTGATTGCACAAGATGCTGGAACTTCTGAATGCCTAATCAATTTAACATTTCAGGATCTACTCAGAACTTTGATGGGCCAGGCTCAGAGTTTACAATGGTCCAACTACACTGTCTTCATGAAGCACTGCTTAGCTGAAGTATTTCTATACACAGTAGTAATTCATCATACCATAAGCTATTGCTGATTAAACCCAGTAAGCTGGTTTTAAAACCTTGTGCACTCATTATAATCAACAGTAGGGAAGGATTCCTAAAGGCTTGACCCACTTCCAATGCAATTTGACCCAATTCAGTGTGATGCAGCTCCATTTATATATTTTATCTGTTGATTGGGTTTTATCCATCTAACAGATCAGCTATTGATTTCTACAGAACAGCACAATTTATACAATCATTCCAGACGAAAAGGAGAAACATCTATTGTTCAGTATTGTTTGTCCTTGGCCACACTACCAGGATTAATTATCTAACATCATCTTCAGTAGAAAAAAAGGCTAGCCTGTTCTGAGAAATGAAATGTGGATGGCATAACCTTCCTGGCAGCTTGTTCTACTGCCTGACTATTACGCAGAGTTACCCATTGATTTGGCTGACATTTAATCTAAATATTCCCTTACATCTTTACCTAGGCTCATAATTATGGACTAGAGGCAAAAATCCTATCCTTGAGAACGGCAGCTAAATTGTAGTAGAAAAGGAAACCTTCCATGGGTACAAGCCAGGAAGATTTCCTCCTGTTTTAGACCTTAATGAGGCACTCGTATCTTTTTGTTTAGGCAATCACTGGCAATTTCTTGAACAGCAATTCACAAATCTCAGATGAGGACAATTCCCAGCAAGCTCATATCAACTGAGAAAAGGGAATACACAGAAGAATATTCTAGTCAAAGCATAAAAGAGTTTACCAATATTTTAGGGACTGATTGCTACTGGCCCTTTACAAAGACTAGAAAATACACACATGATGGTGACAGAAGGCATACTGTATGCTGTTTATGCTGGATCTGAGAAAACAGTATATTTACATCACTATTTTTTATACAAAATTTAACTAATTGTAAAGTTCCTAGCATTTTTACTAAAGAAAGAATTGAATCTAATTTTCTAGTTTTCTAGCAGTTCTCTGCACTGGGAGGATACCAATGAAGATGTACACAGAAGGATGGACAAAGGGGAAATTCAGAAAACCCTGTAGTTTGTATTTCCTTTCTGTCCGTCTTGGACAGCCTTACTGTTCTATATTAGTCAAGAAACTTTTTGTAAATGCTAAGTGGCAAACCATTTGACTGAATTAGAGTAACATTATGAAACGTTTCAACTCTGTGTTTCCATCTCTATCCTGAGCAATGTAAAATATGGACAGAATTTCACATTCTTAATGTAAAGTGACTGAAAGTCACTCTGTGACCTAATCTTTCACCTAGTTAAAATTGGGTCTGTCAGCATAGAGTATTCCAGTTTCTTTATCTGGACCTTGAATGAGCTTACCTCAGCTGCTTGTAACTTCTGATTTGCTAGAGATTTTCAGCATCAGGCATTTTATACTTAAGAATAGAAGGAAAAAAATACTTGCGAGCTTTTACCTTTGATCCTGTAATTGCTGACTTTCAAGTGTTTGGTTTATGGCATGCAAATGTCACATTTCACTCCCTTACTCCTGTCTCTCCATTTTTTTGCTTGTTTTTAATAATAGTTGCAAAGCCAAGAAGAGGAAAGTAAAAAAAAAAAGTAAAGCAAGCAAATGGTGTATTCCTAGTTTTAAATAGAGCATTTCACAATATTTCACCCTACATTTAGCCAAAATGATGAAAAGATAAATGCCACCTGGAATGAATACTGCCTGAATGAGTGTAAATTACAGATAGTCATGAAATCAATTATATTGTAATGAAGAATACTGCCAAACCACTTTTACACCTGTTCTTTCAGTCTATATATTAGTGAGCTGATGAAAGCACAAAGCAACAGATACTACTAAAGCCCCATCTCTTCTTTCACCATCCTTTTAATCTGCATCTGGAATTCAGGAAAAGCACTGCTAATTCTGGATTTCAAATGAGCATAATTTTAATGCATGCCAAGAGTCCATAATTGGCAGCAGCCCCTAGGACGAGTGCACCTTTCCCCTGGTGCCCACACCTGGCTATGGCAGCACTCTTTGAGGGAAGGAGGCCGTACGTAATTCCTGAAATCTGTCATGAAAGGGTAAGTGTGCATTTCTGCTAGTATCTGCTGCACAGCATAAGGAGGTATATATGCAGATTGTGAAGGCTCAAAGTTCTTCTTCCAGTATATCTGTCCCCATGGGCTATGGGATCCCTATGGCCCTATGGGATACAAAGTCCTGCCAGGGACGCTAGCTGAACTGCTTTGTATGGGTCCATCAGTAGGCAGCAAAAAAAGCCTTTTCTTCCAACTTCTCTGCCCATGCAAGAACAGCCAAGGCTTTGCTAAATGAGTGAGCCCCAGGCCAATTACTACAAATAAATTGAACCTGACAGATCATTTAAGATAAACTTTATTCCTTTTAGAATCTCATGCTAAGAAAGTCTCAACACAAAATTCCACAAGGCAGAGCTGAGGAACTTTGCAATGCCCTTACCTAGACCGTGTTTCTTTTTTAATTCAGTAAAAGAGCAAGAAAAGCTTATCATTATTCTAGCAAGAACTCCTTTGTCAATCACAACAAATGTCTAAGGGGAGAAAAGCTTGGAAAATTGCTTACATGCTCAAGTCTTCAGTTACGAAGCTGAGGGAGATGCATTTATCCAACTACTTCATCTTACAAACCAGTTAGGTTTCAGATTTGCTCCATTTGGGGACAATCCGTTTTCAAAATGCCTGAGTGATTTAGAAATATGTCTCAAGGCTCAATTGTCTTTCCCCCTAACATTTTGTCTGTTGTATTTCTTACATTTAGTCAGCCTCTTCCATACACGTAGACAGATGACAGAGGGCTAAAAAAATAAAAATAAAATTGAACTTAGGTTAAAAAAAATATTGAAATATGAATCAATAAGGGAAACAGAAACATAAGTCTAACTCAAGCCCAGAAGAGGGATGGGATATTCCACTTACCTGCTGGTCTGTGGCATCAGTAGGCCACTCTATATCCATAAGGGACATGTATACGTATTTATGACTTGTGAGCCCAGAGTCCTTCCCAGAACTCATGCCTCTGTAAACCTCACTAATTCCAGAGCCTGCCCACAGTTTGAGTTATGTGCCCCACTGATTTTAGCTGTCACAGTACATCATCAGCTGGCCTAAAGCTGCCTGAGTCCTGGGAGGCTTTCAGAAATTAAAATAGGTCTACAGTGCTGAAAAATGAACCTGTAACACATAGGCAATAATCTAGTATTTGGCTTCAGGTTATCACTTAAGATTGCCAGCTGAATTTATCAAACTTGGATATGATCAGTTAAAAAGCTTTTGAAGATCTATAGCTTCTGTATACAACTGTAACCTTAAATCCAACTTAATATTTTCTGAGTGTGAAAATTCATGAACTACTTTTCAAAAATTGTGCTCTCATCTCTGAATTTAACAAGCCCTTCATGTATTTACTGACCTTTGTGACTCACACATCAGGGGCTTTTTGTAGTCTTTCCCTTTTGAGGGGGAAAGCACACACTAAATATGGGAACAACTTCCTCCTTTTTATCAGGCCCTCTGCCATTTACTAACACAACACAACGCTCGCCTGCTGTCACATCAGACTGCCACAGCCATGCTCCAAATGTCACATTAGCAAAGTCAGATTAAAATCACTTTGCGTTATAACACTTTCTGCACTGACCTTTTGAAGGGCCAGAATGAGAGGAAGGCTTAGTTCCCCTTGCAGGGAGTCTCTCCGTGTTTTCTCTCCTAAATATGCAAGAAGCACATGCTCCGTATTCAAGAGCCTGCTGGAGTTGCCAGCTTTTCTGAACACGCAACATCCCTGCAATCCACTGAGCTTTCTGTAACTCCATCCTATAACCTATGTGGTACAAGAGGTCTTGTAAAAGAGTAAAATTGCTTGAGGATCTGGGTCTCTCTCTGTTAGACAACTTGTTTTTTCCAATACGCATGTTGAGGAGCACAGGAATCTGCTTCCTCTGACGTGCTCAGTTTTCCATGTTAACACTGTTCAGGGCAGAATGTGGAGCTACTTGTCACACCAGGCTTACAAATAACCTGACCTTTTAAAATGGTCAGAAAAAGTAATCTGTGTTACTAATTTGGGGCCTACAGCATACTTTTAATTGAGGCAAGGACCCACTATGGCTTTATGATAGATGGGAATACATGTTTTCCAGGGAAAAGCTATCCAGCCTGCCCAGTGCAAAAGCTGGTGTGCCGCTATGCAGGAGGACTTTATGGGATACCCTTGCAGTGAGGTATTGCTCTTCTCCTCCTCCTTCAAACTAGCCCTCTTCAGTACCCTGAGGATGATTTGCAGTCCAGTCGCTGACAGGGAGGCTGTGACACTGCTTCCCATGTTAAGTGGGGCTTCTGAGCCCATCTAATGAGACCAGGCAAGTCCCAAACCTGGTAAAATAAAAGGAAATTTATTATACATACATGCTCCTACACAAGGGATTAACCACCAAAGACTGTATGCAGTTTTTCAAGGTAAAGCATGGCCTAGATAGCTCTGAATTGGATATGCAGAAAGCAGCTCAAGGAGGAAAAAATTGTCCATGGCACAGTGGGGAGGAATATAGTGAGAACATAGCGAGGTATCAAACAGCTTTGTGTCAGTACTTAGGGATCATATAAAATAGCACTTAGTTTTTTTCTACAAATGACAGTTTCTTATTCCTCTTCCTGACCCTGTTTCTTACACATACAGTATTAATTCAATGCATTTTTCATTCTGGCAGTAGTTTGAACTAAATCACTGCTAAATCATCTGTGGTGAAATCACTTCTTCACAGGTAGATGTACTAGATCAATCTAATGGAATAATTTACTTATGAAGAATTCATCCCTTGTCCTCCATAATCATTTAAGGAAAACAATTATACATGCACTCCCGTTGAAGATAACAAATACCAATATAGATCTAATGGTAAGCAGACATTTTTCTCAACAGTCCACGCTCGTGTTCTCCCTTTGATTTCAGCTTTGAACCAATAACTCAAGAGTAAGAGAAGTGTGAATCAGTCCTTTTGTTCCAGGGGCAAGGGGGTATTAGACTCCATAGTAAGCTTTTTAAAGATGTTTTGCCTAAGTCCTAAATGTCTGGGGGTTTTATGAGTCTGGAAGGGAGAACTCTGAAAAATGAGCTTGCTGTCAGTCTGCTTATGTGACTACAAAGGGTCTATACTGCCACTGGAAATGGAAACAGAATGCTACTATTTCCTGAACTGGCATCTCCACTTTGTTTCTTTTGAAAGGGAGGGTGATAAATTCCTGTTCAAGCAACTCAGTAAGATTCCCTGAAAATAAACAGAGACATGCTTATCATGGAAATATAACAAATTTGGTATAGTTATTTCAAATAACATGATGCAAGACAGAAAATGACACCTGTGCTATCGTAGAGCGTTACTCAAGGTCAGACATTTAGAAACAAAATTCAAAAGTTTTTCTCCTCCTAAATCTATTAATTACATGTGCTAATTTTTATTACCATGTTTACAGAAACAGAATTCTTTAATTTCTGAACTAGATTCCAATGGTGATGTATTGAAACAGATTGTTTTTACAGAAACTAAAATGTCAGCTTAAAGAACAAAGTGTCAATACAATGACTGCATGATCAGCTATGACTTGAAATTAAATTAGCACTTGTAATGACAGAACAAAATGAAACTATGATTAGGATGCGAAAAGGTAGACTAGTAAATTTGAAAAGAAATTCAGTCTTTTTGTACTCTTAATAAGGAGCTAATCTCTGGATTAATACTGTTCCTGTGCTCTGAAAGCTTTAGTACCTATGCCTGTATGAATTCTGTAGCACACAATTCACAGCTATCTTTGGTCACCTACACAGTGAACAAACCCATCTTCACTGTTCTTTAGAAAGTGTTCCTTGTTCATGTCCCTTCTCTGTGATAGGTCTGCCTGTCATCTTTGTTTTCTCATAACATGGTAATAATATTGTCTACCATTCCAGAAACAGTTATCTAAAGGAAATTTTAATCAAAGAGTCTTTATTATAAAATTCCATCTACTTAGAGATCTGTCATGCATTATAACCTTATCTCGTTATCTCTAGCCTACAACTACACATAACTTTGCATGCTGGCATGGTGTACAACTAAACAATATTCCATCTTTGTCTGTTCAGATGCTCTAATGTCAAGTAATAAATCTATATCCTTTTAGTGACCTAGATAAATTTCACTTTCTTCTTTTCCATTCACTAAGAATTAAAGTTGATATATTTCACGGGTTTGTATCTCCTGGGGAAATATTTGAACTACAGGTTAAGGATGATGTCATTGCAATAGACCACATTCTCTATTAATTATGTCAAATGAAATATTTTCCCTTAATATATACCAGAATCTGATGTATTTCTTGTAAGTCTTCTGGCTCTTTTTATCCCGGTGTGGGAACTGTATTACAGCTCCTTCTAGAAAAAAAAAAGCATCTCTCCAAGATGCTGAGGGGAGAGACGTGCCAGCACAGGGCTCTGCAGAGAGCATCAGGTCAGGGTGGCCCAGTATCCCTTGAGAGAGACTTTGCCTCTCTTCAAAAGATGGGGAGGACTTGGTGAAATGTCTGAATGAGTTAACTCTAGTAGAGGTAGGATTCTGAATACCGATCGCAAAAAAACCCCACGGATTATTTAAATTGCAGTAAAAGTAGGAGAGCTCTGAAGGAGAGACAGCTGACAATTATTTCAGGTCTTTCTCAGACATAATTTCTTTAGTGGGGTACTAATTTCTGTTAACTTTCTTGAGTTGGATACTGCAAACTTTTGTAGAGATTAATTATTGTAAAATTAGTTTCCTTTGCTTTCTGACTTTTTTTCCTTTGCTGTTACTTCTGAAACTCAGTCCTTTTTCTTGGTATTTCAGACAGCTCCTAAGACGTTTTTACACAAAATAGTGCCAGAGACTTATCAGCTCCTATGAAATACTTTGTGCCTCAGAGTATGCCGGAGGAACTGAGGTGAAAGCCTGTAAAAACTACAGGTATTTCTATAATGTGTGTGCTTATTTCAGTAATAATTATTTGCACAGTCCAAAGCACCTCTCAAGGGATGAACTGTTTTATAAAACACAGGCACAGACACACAGCAATAAATAGGTCTCCCCTGCTCCTCACACGTGCCCGCCTCTTACGCCTGGGGGAAAATAATGAACTTGGCTCTTTCCAATGACTCTGTCATGTTAATTGCAACTTTTGGGTGGCACAGAAGTACCCAACTAGCCTTAAACTAGCTGGCTTGAACACTGCTAGCTGGACAGCTGTGGTCTCCCGTAGCTGTGCTCCCAAATGAAAGGTTACCTACCGAAACGCTTATTTTGCTCCTGGGTGGATTTCCAGCTTACATTCTGCCCCATGTTAGTGTTTCGACACTGCTAGCAGCACCCCACCTCGCTGGGCTTAAAGCTGATTTAAACCTGGCTCAGGCAAATCAAATAAACTGTCGTGACAAGCAGCCAGTGCGTCCTCCCTGGCCTCACCATTTGTATCCACACTACGTGGCTTGTTCCAAAAGTGACTCCAGCAACTCCACACACTTAATCCCTTTAATCTTTCTTTATAAGTAGTGCCCTAAGACCCCAAACAATTTCTGTAACTCTGATCTGTCCTTTCTCCAGTTGACAGTGCACCTGCACAACTTAGGTACCTCAATCTCAATACAATATTCCATGTTTATCTATCAAAAAACCCAAACAAGCAAAAAACAATGATTGGTAAATAATACCAATACAGGAGATTACAGTAGGAATAGCAGGCTCAGGGGAAAACACGGCTGCTAGTAGGTATGGAACAAAACCAGAAATCAAACAGGAAATGTCTCCAAAATAATCTGACAATAAGAGAGGAAAACAGATATAAACATATATAAAAATATAATCTCCTTCATGTGTCCATCTGGCAGATGACTGGTATAAAGATGCTCACATGATGTTCAGTGTGATGTTCAGTGCTAGTAAGGTGCAGAGTAACACACAACGGAAAAATAATATGGTATACGGGCAGAGTGGTCGGTACTAACTAATTAATAGCATCCACAATGAGACCTTGGGCTTGCTGTGGTGGGTTCTTTGAAAACATCAGTGCTGTGCTCACTTGCGATCAGAGAGGCAAAAAGGGGCGAATGCAGTGAAACAGAATATTGGGAACGCAGTTAAAATAACTTGGAGAGGTCATTCAGCAGTGTGATGTATGGAGGTAGATGATTCAACGCTACGTGTGGGTCTCATTATGCTCTCACAAAAAGGGAATAAGAGCATTGAAAGAGGTAAGGACTTATTAGCACTATAGAGCAGCTTTTAAATGAAGAAAAAACTAAATGCATGACAAGGACTTGCATTTCTAAAGAGTCATTGATAAAACAGATCTGTAAAACATGAATAATATGAAGAAAGTCAATAAGACACAATTATTCACTGCTTCTCACATTATAAGAAGCAGGGTATGACCAATGAAATTGTGAGATAGTTGGTTTAAAACAAGCAAACAAACAAACAGATGGAAGGGCTTAAATCATTACATTATTTTGTGAAACTTATTGCCACTGGATATGTTGAAGGCCAAAACTATAAATGGATCCATGAAAGATATGACAAATTGATAGAGAATAAATCCACATGCAATGTTAAACCTGATGGTCTAAAGACACCCTCCAGCTCTAAAAGTAATGAAAACACTTGCCTCTGGGAATTGAGAGTGTATAATACAGAAAAAAAAACAATTCTATATACGCCTCTTCTGATACATATACCCATAACTGACATATGCTGTATGCTTACCTCAGTATCCACTAGCAAGTGGACACTGAGCTGGACAGAGCTTGTAACCTGACTCAATACGACAATTCTTCATGCACTAGACATACAAATAATTACGGTCAGATCCAAATAGCGAATGAGGTGTTACAGCATTAGGCACTGAAACACCAAAATCTCTGCACTCCAAATTCCACTGCTTGGTAAACAGACAAGGGAGAAGTTCCACTTTTCTATTTGAGGTTGTCAGGAGGTAAAGGCTATCTCTTGATAGATTTCTTAAGTGGCAGTGGGGTTTTTTTTAATGTGCATGTGTATGTGTTTGTATTGCAGAGGGAGGAATCACCTCTTTTCTGTCAAGAACTGATCCGGACACCCTTCTTTAAAATGCATCAGCAGAAGAGATGCAGCACTTCCCATTCAGGTATTACCAATTTAGATATAAATAGTCAGAAGAGTCATCACATACTTGGGAAATCCCAGGTTTAATTCACTTTTTGCCTGAGGAGGAGTGTAATTTTCACCTCTTTCTATTTATGACCACGCTACACATATGTCTAGATAATGACTTTCACTATTTGTCCTCCTAAAAATCTTGTATGACACGGGAAAAAAAAACAAGACTGATAGACCAGAAGACAAAGGGTCAGAGGGCCTGTCCCTATAACCTATTTATAGTTATGATCCTCACTTGGATGAGGGATCCAAGCCCCAAAGATTTCTTAAGCATTTAACATTCAAATAACACATTGGATTTAAAGGAAAAAAACTCAAAACCATAGAACTAGTGTTGAAAGAGGAACCAAATCAATGTTTCCTCCCTACAAATGATCTAACCGTCAGCCTAAAGTTTCATGCTTATCTTATGGCTCTTAGTAGAAACAACTAAAAGAAATACAACAAATGGTATTAGTAGCATACAGTGGACAGATCCTTGTAAATAGTGTCAGAATCACGTAACACACACTGTAGACGAGGAATAGCTTATAATTAAATGCAGTTGGCCTAGCAGAGACCTCAAGATGTAATAGAAGTCCCATGTTTATCTCAAGGCACAATGAATACGCCTATACCACTTCAAAAGTCTGGTTAACTTCAAAACTTCCAGAGGTAGATATTTTTTTTTTGCACGTTCCAGAGTTTAAATATAATTTTCACTAGAAAATGTCCTTATTTTTGGCTTAAGTCTGCGCTGCTACTATTTAAATCCCTTACTTCTCGGCCAGCTGATGAGGGCAGGACAAGCAAATGTTTTAGTGGCAATTGTCATGTATTTCAACTGTTTTCTCTTCTCTAAGCAGCCTAGATGTCTTGCTTCTCCTAACAAGGTATGTTTTTAATCCTCTGTCCTCTTTACACATTCTCCTTACATCAGCATAGGACACAGTAGTTAGCTGTAGCCTTTTGGCACTGAGTAGATTAAAAGGATACTATTATTTAGATATCCCAGTACAGAAGTTTTCTTTTTTTACCTCTTTGTATTTTTCCTTACTTATATTCAGCCTGTGACCTACTGTAACCCCTATGTTCCTTTTGTGTACAACTACAGCCTGGTGAATTTTTCCCCATTTTGCATTTGTACAGCAGTTTATTCCCAATGTAGCACCAGGCATTTAACCTAAATAAACTGCATTCTGTTTTTTCCTGATTATCTCTTCAATTTGTTAATATCTTTCTGAATCCTTGTCTTGTCCCCCTTGTGCTTGCTGGCTCCCTTAGAGACCATTGTACATTTGAGAATTACACATTCTAGTTCATCTTCTTAATCAGCAACAACAATATTCAGCCATGCCAGATGGAAGGCATATCCTTTCAGGATTCTACTTGGTATATCTCTCCTTAGCAGGAGGCTTTTCTTTTCATTGAAATGGGACCCTAAATCTCTTTTGTGGACACCTTGTAGTTTCATATAGACCATACTATCCCAAATTGCTCAAGAAAACATCATTGCCAACAAAAGAGGAAAGGGGTTCTGCACAGAGGTAGCGTAATGACTGAAAGGTAATGTCTAAAATATTTGTTGAATCAATGTTCTAAATGACAAGCTATGAGGCAAGACAGCACCTGTTAGGTTTTGTATACAGTTCAGGCTATGAGGATGAACAGGTATCAAAACATGTGATAGCACAGAAAAAAACTATTATTTAGGAGGATTTCTAGTAGATGGGACCTAATAAAGGTTCCATCTAGTCACTACTAACTGCCCTGGGAGCTTAAAAAGCAGGTTTGGGTCAAGTGTGAAGGTGGGATGTGCATGTGTATGGTGTGCTGTAAAATTGCTACAAACCACCTGTACTGGGTTGCATGTCAATTTTTTTTTTGGTAGCAGGGAGGGCTACAGGGGTTGCTTCTGTGAGAAGATGCCAGAAGCTTCCTTTATTTCTGATGCAGCCAAAGCCAGATGGCTTCAAGAAGGACAGTAAAGTTCAGCCCAGGAAGAAGGGTGGGGTGATGAGGAAAGATGTTTTAAGATTTAGTTTTTCTTTCTCATTATCCTACTCTGATTTGACTGGTAATACATTCAATTAATTTTACCCAAGTCGAGTCAGTTTTGCCCGTGACAGCAATTAGTGAGTGATCTCTCCCTGTCCTTATTTTGACTCACAAACCTTTTGTTATATTTTCTCTCCTCTGGCCAGCTGAGGAGGGGAGTGATAGAGCAGCTTTGGTGGGCACCTGGCATCTAGATGGGGTTAACCCACCACACCACCTTGGGTACTGTTTATTAGACTTCATTCAACAGGATGAATTGATTACTAAGCTAAAAAAAACAGTGACCACTAAGATATGAGTGACCATGTAACTACAAGACTTACATGCAGAAGAAAACTGAGTGGATATGGTACACCAAGACATCTACCAAACACACATTTTTGTGATTGCAGTCAAGCACTCCAGTTAGTGTGTCAGAAATAAGCTTTCGTGACTCCTTAATTAATTCCCTTTTGTGCATGCAAAATGATAGTCTTCAATGACAGAGTGATCTTTTCCAAAATAATCCACCTGCCCAGGATGAACAGGACGGAGTTTGTTTCACATCTTTATTGTTCATTACATGACACTAGCAATTAGTTATTGTTCACTATTCAAATTCTGCTCAGCTAACAGAATTCTGTACTTCTTTATTTATTTTTCCCCTAAGTTCAGATCTAACTATTCAAATCTCTAAAAATATTTATGAAGAGATTTGATCCTCACTTTGTAAATATGCTGCAGAAGCAGAGGAATTTGAATCTACTGATTCTGGATATTTGACATCACAGATTCCAGATGTATGACATGAGATATTTCAAATCTGAGTTTTCAGAGCTGTCACTAAATATTTTCTGTTTATTGGATCACATTCCTTCAACATTATTCACAGAAAGAATATCCACAAACTGGTTCTGTGGGGTATATAATGGACAGATGTTAAATATTAAAAAAAAAATCTTCAAAGGCAATTAGTCTCATTATTTACATGAATCCTTATGAAAGCATGAACCAGAGTTAAGAGTTTGTTGGAGTGTATTTAGAATAATAGAAGGAAAGTTTTCCAGGGTTGGACTGATGCCCCTGGAGAACAAGCTATTGTATGACTCCGGAGAATTGCTGACGTCTCCTTCATTGAAGCAGTTGTGGACAGCAAACAAGTCAAAACTAAGTAGATGAACTGAGGCTCCAGGAAAGCAATCCTGGATTCTCATGTAACTTGCCCTTGACTGGAGAGTAGACATTTGTTTGTCTGCTTCTGTTGATTAAACTCAGAGAAGAATATCTGAGGCTTTTACCATAAAACTTCAGTAATGCCATTTCTAAGAAGACCAATGGAGTTACACTTGACAAGCCATGCTCTCACTCTTGCATGGTACCCAGATCAGCCTTCAACACTAGCAAACTTCATATCATATTATCTGGCTATATGATTTGAAACTCTTAAATTCTTTGACCTTTTCTTCCCTAAAAGACACAGCAGGTAACCATCCACTTTCTTCAAGTTTTCTCAGTATCCTGTACTGCAGACTTTTGCTGTTACCTACAAGCAGCATGATTTATGCACATTTCAATGCTACTTGATTACAATTCAGCTCTAATTTTCCTTTTTAATCTGTTCTAGCATAGAAGTCTTTTAGGCTTTCTCTAATGTATGACAGAAATAGTAATATCACTGGAAGCAAGGTGCCTTTTAGGCTCTGGTCAGATTAATCAGAAGTGATCTGCCAAAGTGAAACACTTTGAAGGATGGGTATCTGTTCTTGCAGCCTCCTGCATCACAGCAATCTACAATCTCAGTTTTGTAGCTGCCCTTCCTGCTCCTTGATATGCACGCAAGAGTTGCCAGGACTCACTTTCAGATCTCACTAGCCAAAAGATTTTGGCCACCTACTTCAACTACATGTTTGACAATGAGAATAGTCCTTTAATTGCACCCATGGAAAATTTGCTACATTCGGAAAGACGCCAGCTTCAAGCATCGCTTGGCTATTTGAGCTAGACTGACAGATTGCTCTTTATTTGCCAGTAAAGTAGAGGAAGAAAATGCTCTAACACGTGCTTTGTACTCTCTGCTGCATACTAAATCATTGCCGGGTAATAGTCATGATCTATAAAGTAGTAAGTAGCTCGGTCACAGCTATCTCTGGCACCATCTGTTTGACCACTTGCAAAACTAACAGGCTGCACAGAAGCTGAAAAAAAGACATGACTAGTATGAGTTTGGGAAAAACTATATTGAGCTTCAAAATTGAACCAGCTATTCAAAATTTCATCACAGTGTGTCAGGCATACTGCAGTTACCCTCTGAACCTTCACAGGCTGGTTTTCCCTTGCCACTGGCAGGCATAGCTGTCTGCTTTTTCCATAGCCAAAATGTTTGCAGATAGCCTCATTAACACAAAAGTTTCTGGCAAAGAACAGAAAATGAAGCTCCTGAGTCTACCCAGCTGTTTTTCTACCCTGGCATATGAGAAACAGTGGTTTTGGCCAAGAAATCCTACTTCTGATATATGATTACCTATTCACCCATTTTATTTTTCTGCATTGAATTACTTGTGATAACTGTGCATTTTCGTAAAAAATTATTTTAAAAACTATAAGCAAGTGTAAATGAAGAAACGACTCTTGAAGTATAGAACACTAAAACTGATGATTTCCAATTATTATGTTTGGATAATAACCTAGTAATACATTCAATATAGGCTATACTCATAATTACAATTAATCTCATAAAAGCATTTTTCCAAGAAATCATCATGATTTGTATTATATTCTAAAAAAAAAAATGTTTAATGAATGAGTTGTATATCTGTCTCAAGCTTGATAACACCTAACAGCTACAACTAGAAAGGAAAAGCCCATTTACCATTTTAAGTACTTCAGTTAATTAACTTATTTCCATTATTAGGAACTTTCCCAATAGTCCAAGATTTATTAAAAGTTAATGTGAATGCTTCAGAAAGCTTCATAACGAATAAAGAATTATTTTGAACAAATTAATAATTTCTACAACTATGCTACAAGTATTGAATATAAAAGCCTTGCATAAAACCAATACAAATGAAAGAAGAGAAAAAAAAAGTTAATTGTTAGAATATTATTTGCAGTTAAAAAAGATAGATTACTTTCACCTATGTAAAAGTAATTCCTTATTTCAGTTTCTTATACATTTTGGTACATTCTTTTCATTCCCCAAATCAGTAAGAAACTAAACAAAACTTAAGACCAGGTTTCAGATGTGTTGACAGAGTATTGCTTGCACAAGCGATAATCCAGCCCTTCTCCTGCACTTCTCTGTAGGATGCCTGGGTTATAACTAAACTTCTTCCTGTAGGTTAACTGGAAACCTTTGGTTGGTGGTGAAAATCCTGAATTGATTCTAAAATTGCTGTTATGTAATTGCAAGGAATTATAAAATGGGTGACTATCTCCTATGCTCTTATTGATCAAACAGCACTTCAACTGACAGTAAAACCATTGGTGTGAAATAGCATCTGTTGTGAAACTGAAAACATTATAAAGAAACTCAAACTCGAATGGTTTGAAATAAAATCCTATATAAATTTAGCCACCCTGGACTTCTATTGCTCCTCCAGATTAGATCAGAAGATGCGTGTTGTATCTCCCCATGATCCCAAATCACATCCTTAATGCTTCCTTCCAAACTCCCTCCTTGCTCAGAGAGTCTAGCAGGGTACATACTGTTGCCTTAGGCATAATGCATAAGGGCTCTTTCAGACTTCTGAGGAATAAACACCTCTTGTAAAATCCCCTTACAATATTTTTCTCATGATTCTTTAATGTGGCTGTAAACACTGCTACTATGACAAAATAAGGAGAGAGGGGGAGTGTAGAGCAGGCAGGAAAAGCGGAAGCAATCAATATTTATCATCAGCATTGGGGAAGAATTTCTAAATTATATTATCATGACATGGCGTCTGCAAAGTTTTAGTGGGTAGAAATGCTTCAGGGAACATGAGTTAATAGCATCAGTTATAGTTGTGAAGGCAAGAGCAATCCTGAAGATTGCTTCAGTAAATTAGAATGAGTAACAGATCCCCTCAAGAGCATTGCTGTTCATTAATAATAATGCCCATACAGCAGACAATTTCTGTTTAAAGGATGAGCCTATGTAACTTGGTCAGCAGGATTACGTTTAAAGGGATCTCCTAAGACAAAGGGAGTGCAAGCTTCTTCCTCATGCATCGTCTGAAAAGGATTTGCCAGCTTTCTCACTACTATGCTCACAAGACCGTTGAAATGCAATCATCTCTGGTTTTATCTCAACCTAGGAACAAAACAATGAATTGCATTCTATAAACTCTAGGAACAACTACAGCATGTCTTCCACGAATCACCATTTCTGCAGAAAACTCTCCCAAGCAAGCACCTCGTCCCAGCTGCAAGCAACCCTTAGCGAATTCTAGCAGCTGCATTTCTGGTCTCTGATGCTGAGACCATTCCCTACAGGAGCAGCTCAGGCTGAGAGAAGGCAGGAGGCTCCGTCAGTTACCCGGAGCAGCATGTTGCCTCCAAGGGATGGGATCAGCAGTTGGTGTCCTCTTCACACTGAAGGACTGACCCCTGAAGCAGCTTTTAGCAAGCAGTTGCAGAATGTCAAAACTGAGTCTTCAGAGAGCACAAGCACTAACTTGAAAGAGCTTAACAGCAAAAAAAGTTCCTCTTCAGATATGGTTTTCATAAACAACTGTATTTAGAAGAGGATACTTAGCTGACCAGTACAGTTTTATGGATCAGTAGTTTCTATAAGTATACAGATTTTCTTCTAGAAAAATTCTTGGAAATGTCTGGGAATATCTCAGAGCACACAGGGTTCAAAACATATCATTTTA
The DNA here is from genome assembly GCA_009806455.1 of Tetrax tetrax. Lineage (NCBI taxonomy): Eukaryota > Metazoa > Chordata > Aves > Otidiformes > Otididae > Tetrax > Tetrax tetrax. The sequence continues at coordinate 166,206 of WHYT01016765.1, forward strand.
AACAGGTAATAAAACTTTCTAAGTACCTTGTTGCATCTTCCAAGCAGTTTCTTGTCAAAACAACGGTATCTATTTAAAACATTCTGAAACAAATGCAACTGACACACAAGTTTGAAACCACATACATAATTACAATGAAAATTAAATTTTTGCAACCTACCTTGGAATTGCGTAAATTTGATGGTTCCCATCCTCTCTCCATTTCTGAAAACAACTTGACCCTAAAGTAAATAAATAAATAAATACCTTAAAAGTTTTATAAATCTCTCATAACATACTTTCATTAGCACTGCAGTTATTTTCCATTCACTATTAAAATTACACAAGCAAGGTTTAAACTTTGAAGATAGCAGATTCAACCAAGGTTAAAATAACTTAGTAACACCTCCTTAAAGCTTTCTTCCACAGATTCCAAATGGCCTTAGGAAGTTGACCAGTGTTATCACCCACTTTTCAGGGATGGAAATGGAGGTACGATAAAGCCAGCAACTTTCTGAACCTCAGATGATGAGATATATGCAAACAATTGATTTTCACTCTGTGACTGCTTTTATCAAGGATATGTAAGAGCTATGAAAGATCACGCAAGAAAATGGTTCTTCATTTCATCCGTCATATGGTTCTCCAAATGGCTCTATTATCTACTTGCAGCAATGATTACGAATATTTGTGGCTTTTATGTCTTCTTTTTGTACTACATCAACATGTGTGTCCTAGTATTTTTAACTGTAATGCCTTTAGGTCAGTACTACCCTTTGTTGTGCTAGACATTGCTACTCTTCAAAATAATGGTCACGTAATGCTGAAACCTCCTCAAATATCCCTAGCAAATTACTCCCATATTGCATCCCATCTTTCTAACTTAAATTAAGAAAACTTCTTGTTTAATTTATTCCTTACCTCAGCTATTCCTTGACTGAGTATGAAAGAAGACATTTTCATTCATTTATGCTAAGAAGTATTTTTAATATTTTGAACATGCAGTGGAGTGCTGAGTGCTGTCAATACAGATTGCTCTTTCACTGCATCCCCAGTTTGGTTTATTATCATAATCTCCATTAATCTTTGTTTTAGCAGACATCAGGATAAAAGAAACCAAATTATAAGCATGGAAGGCTGCAATACACTTCTCTGTGCAAGCCAGCTCCTTTTTGGATAACCCCTTCTGGTCACTAAGGGATTGCACTGGAGGCAACCACCCGAATCAGCTCCCTGCAAGGAACCATACAAGGGATGTGTAGTGCAGCACACTCACCCCACAGTCCCTGCAAGCCACAAGGCACCATTTCCCTTTGATAAATAGAGGAAGACATACTTCAACAAGTGTAAGCCACCTTGCACTAAGCCTTAAAAGCCAAAACCCCTGATCTGTGACAAAGAGAGAGCAAGAGAAATGAACACTGGTAACAGGAGAGATTCCAGCGACAGCTGCAGAAGGGCACAGGAGCTTCTCCTACGGAAATCCAGTTGAGCTAAGTCTCATTCAGGGGCTGCTAACACAGCTCCAGGAAAGAACACAAAACATTAGCAGGTAGATTTATGTGTGCACCTTAGCAGCCTTCATCCAGATCTCCTTTAGTCTGCAGAAGTACTATTTAATCTCCCTTAATTTGTTTGAAGGTAATAATAATGCACTACTAAAGTAAAAAATAGTAGAAAATATTAAAGAAGCTGTAAAGATGCTATGCAAGTATCACTTGGTGCACATATGTATCTGTGGTCAATCCAGTCTTAACCTTGCTGAATTCTTGATTCTGTGACCTATGTCAGAGATTTCTATAGTTATTTTTTTCTCTGCGTGGAAAAACTACTTCTTCATTTGGTTTTAAAATTACTGCCTTTTACTTTAACTCTATATCTTCTTATTCTTTTATTATAACATAATAGGACTGTAAGTTGTAGTCTACTAGAGTGCTATTTATAGAGAAGCACACAGCAAGAATCACTGCTATCGTCTATGATGACAGTCATCTATGACTGTCATGTATTATTGATAGTATAATACATGAGCTCACAAAATTTTCTAGATTCCAAGTGCAGCTGATTTGCAATACTATCATTGCTTCTTGTAAAATCACCCACACTTTTATCATTCAGTAGGACAGACAAATACCATATGCATCTGCTGACTAGAGAGAAATACATACATCCTCATTGACACGTTCTGAAATTATCAACAACATGCAAATCAGATCAGAATGTTCTGAATAAATGTAAAAATTTGGATTAAAAAATATAAACAGAGTTACAGATTTAGAAGTACTTGTTTTTAGCACTTCCTTTTGCTAAGATTTGTGGCTTATACTGACCTAAGTAGTAGATAAATAAAGATATGGATGATGTGATGAAAGTTATAGAACAACTCATGTGAAAATGTCCTTGTTATCTGCAAAAATTATTCAATCAGCCTTTTATATTCATTAAAGCTTGCTGGAAAACCCTAAAAAGTCAAATGGATTATTAAAGGGAATAAAAATTCTAAATACTATTTTATGAGTTCTGACATTGGGTATTGTAAACCACATTGTTCACAAACAACAGTCTAACAGGAAAAAGAAAACAATTCTGAGAAATTGAAAGTGGCTATTTATTCCATGTGTAATTTAATGAATAAATCTGTTTTCAAATGTAAAATCAACAAAAAAAACCATATCAGTAAGAAGCCCTAAAGCAGAAATCTCTAGTGAAATCCATGAGGATGACAACACATATTTATTACTCAGGCATCAAAACTGCAACTGCAGCTGCAATTACTGCTTAGTACTGTGCTCCTCAGTAACATGCTGCTTCATAATCACAGAATCATAGGATGGTTTGGGTTGTAAGGGACCTTCAAGATCATCTAGTTCCAATCCCCTTGTCATGAGTAGGGACACCTTCCAGTAGACCAGGTCGCTCAAAGCCTTGTCCAACCTGGCCTTGAACACTTGCAGGGATGGGGCATCCACAACTTGGGCAACCTGTTCCAGTGCCTCACCACCCTCACAATAAAGAATTTCTTCCTTATATCTAATCTAAATCTACCTCTTCCAGTTTAAAGTCATTACTTCTTGTCCTATCAAAACAGGCCTTTGTCAAAAGTCCCTCTCCAGCTTTCTTATAGGCCCCCTTTAGATACAGGAAGGCCACTATAAGGTCTCTCCAGAGCCATCTCTTCTCCAGGCTGAACAGCCCCAACTCTCTCAGCCTGTCCTCATAGAAGAGGTGCTCCAGTCCTCTGATTATCACATGACAAGTAGCTACAGCACCTCAAGTACCTTAGATTGCTGAAGACTTCAAATTTCTGTGTGTTGAGCAAGGAAATACCTTAATTTCACTTTAAAAATATTAACTCAAAACAGGAATAGGAAAAGAACTAACGAGAGTTGCCTATTATTCTATGCTTTCATCATTATTTCATGAAAAATAAGACATATGTTGTGGTATCTAATTTTATAAACCTATAGCAATGCTGTTAAGAAATTAAACAACCAGTGTTTCAGAAATCTCTTTTGTAGAAATGATGCACTGACTTCTGGCATGAAGTGATTTATAATCTGACGATGTTCTAAGGCTCATGTCAAGTCATTTCTTTGCCACCAAGGTAACATACCATAAGATTTAGCTAGAGAGTTATCTTCTTTAGACTTGAGATTCATAAATTACTAACAGAGTTTCTTCCTTTTTAAAGTAGCAGATGTTTGAATAATAGATATTCCTAATAACACACATTAAGCTCTGACATTACGAAAGCAAATTTTAGTACTACTTCATCCTTTATTTTTATCTCACCACATACTCCAGCACATGCGCTGATACAGACTGTAGCTTATGGTGTGACCGATCATAAAATCTAGATCTCAGGAAACCCATGTAAATATAATGATAGACAAAATCCTCTTTTACCTTCCATTGTGTTTTGGTGACATTGAATAGGCGTATTTAGATACTTATTAGCAAAAGAATCAGTGATAGTATAGATGAGAAGTACTAAAGAAAATAATAGGATTAATAACTTCTAACTTCTTCAGAACATGATTCTCAGATTCAAACAATATTTCCAAGTAATTATTTCACTTTAAGGAATGTAAAATGTGATCTCTGTCCTTAACAAACATTTAAAGCAACTACACAATTGAATTACTTGCACTTATATCAAACCACATATTTTACTGCACGTTAAAATAGTTAATCCACCAAGCTTTCCTCTCCATTACCAACAAATTATTCCAATGAAGACCAACAGAAACCAAACTAATATCTTAGTGCCTGTTTTATTTTCTGCAATCCACTGTCTACAGATTTTTCTTTTCTTTCTTCACCAGTTGCAAAAGTGAAGCTAGAGTAAATACCAATTCTATAACTGATCTGCCAAACTTTCAGCTGTGGACAGGCACCTTCACATCAGCAATTATCCTTGAAAAGTTGATGAGAAGGAAGTAGAAAGCATGTGGCATGGAGTCCAGCAGAAAGCAGTCTGAACAGAAGGTGGAAGAGAAGCTGAACAAGCTCGATCTGGCACAGTGCAGTAACCCCAGATGTCACTGCTGGTATGTACGGCCACTGCTGCACACAGCATCCTGATAACCTATATTTGGGATCCGTTGCAGCTGCATAACTCACAATGCATCCTTACAAAAGTGTGCCTTGCTCATTTTTTCTAAATTTACAACCATCCCATAAGGGAAAATAATGCTAGTTGCACATTATAAGTTAGGTGGGTTAGACAACAGAAATATAGACCTTATGTTGGGTTTTTTGTTGTTGTTTTGTTGTTGGTTGGGGATTTTTCTTTTTTTTTTATTTCTGAGTCCGGCTGTTTTTCCTGTAATTATCTGGCTTTTCTTTTTTTTTTCCAAAAGACAGAGTTTTAATGTCCTTTTCAAAGGGTAAAAACCAGAACTGGATCAAAAATTTCAATGATGTCAGTCTCTGCCTTCTGTTTTACAAGTCTAATATTGATTTTTATCCTACTTGCATGTACTTTGTTATATGGCATAACTGCATTTCATCTCATAACTAAAAAGACAGTCTCTGCCCTCCCTCACTGTACAATTTTCACCTTTTTCCCTTGAACTGATGTTCTGAAAAGCCATCAGTCCTTTATTTGTGGTCAGAATAAGAAGTCCAAAACAATCATCCATTCGCACTCACAAAGTTTTAGCCAGCATTGGCTTTATTTTAAATACATGGGACTTCCCCTGTCTTTATAGCAGTCATCTGTCTACACTTGGAAGCAGCTGATTATTATACTTTATTTTTTTTTCCAGTGGATAAAAACTAGTTATCTTTGCTACATTATGAACATATCATTAAGCTCTTTTTGAGCTATGGAGCACTGGTATTTATTGGAAGTTTCTTTGCATTATCGCTGACAGTATTATTATTCAGCTCTGGGCATAGGCCCATGCCAAGGTTAGAATTCTTTAATTCCTCGGACACTGAAATCCACAGCCAACACATTTTTTCATTCACATCTTTAGCTTTCTTCATCAGTCAATAAAACCAAAGTTTAGAAGATTCCTAACTGCTCTCTCAGTCAAGGTCAAGTCTGGACTTTGACCATCATTTCATTTACTGTGTATTTTCTTTTGCAAAGTATTTCAAGTAGAGTAAAAACATAAATAAATAAATAGCATTTATTTCCATAATTTTCAGTACTACACCCACAAAATATGTCCGCTTTAGACCAAGCTTGCTTTCTTCTCCAAAGGTCTGCCCTACGGCACCAAACAATTTTTTGGTTATTCAAATTCGCATTATATACTCAACTTATACTTGGTATCTTATTGTTGATTTAAATAATCGTAATTATATATTCAAGATAAATTAATAACACAAATATCCCTTCATCAGAAGAGAGATCATGAGTATATTGGCATACACATCACAACTGGATGCAAGACATGTAAATGCCACAGGATCCGTGTCCCTCCAAGCAGTTTCCAATGGGCCAATACATTTCAGGAATGTGGGCTACTCTTCCCTATAGGCAAGTCATCTCCCCATACAACAGTGTTTATCCCCAGTGGCTTTTCCTGAAACGCCACAGTCAAAGCATTTCCAAAAGTGACCATCAGTATTTTTTTTTTCAAAAACCCCCCTAACTCAGTCATTTTCAGGTGTCTTGAGTTAGATATTTAATACAAAGTAAACCTTAGTGACTTAAATAAGTGCATGCAGAAATACCTGAAAAGCAGTGAAATAACTAAGGCAACTGAAGTTATATTTTTTGTTTAAAACACAGTGCATTTTTGTCAAAGAATAATGCGTACATAATTAAAACTGTCCCTTTCAGCCATCTGCTGAAATCAAGGTGTAATTCTGGTCCTGCAGTGTCCTTATAGGACTAAGTCCAACAAAATTAGGACCCCAAGGAGACTGAAGCATCACAGGACAGCAAACCCAAAAGCGTGCTAACACCCAAAGGGCAGGTCTTGCCCTACCATGTTGCTCCTGGCTGCACAGTCCTACAGCAACCTGCTGGTGGCTCAGGTCATCAGGTCCCTGCGTGAGCTGTCATGGCCTGTTAAACCAGCAAAATTTTTTTGTTGTTGTTTTATTTTGCATTGTTTTGGCAAGAGAGGGGGATGTTGTTTCTGAATTGCTTTCCAGTGCCAGCTCCAGAGCCAGCACAAAGGAACCCTGGAAGGACACAAGTGCTAGCAGAAAGAGCTAGGAGGGAGGGAGGGAGACTACCACCCTCTGTTAGTCCCAGCTCCTTTCAGAAGCCTTCCTCTGTCATCAGGCAATCCACACAGCCGGTACACACACTCAATTTACTTGTACAGGACTCCTTCTCTGCAGACGTGCCATCCCTAACACACAGAAACCAGCAAGCTGCCATTCTGTAGCTCTCAGCCTTGCAACTTCTAGGCAGTGAAGAACTACAAGCTGCAATCCATAACCTCTTCCACCCTCCAGACATCACGTGTAAGACAGCAGTGTTTACAGAGAAAGGGAATATCGTGTGGTCTATCAAATGATATAGCTGAGAGTAACCCAGCTCTGCAAGCCTAACCTTGCTTGTGAAACAAAACAGCAGATTTCCAGCTGAGGGCAGCTGGTGCACAATTCTTCTGGTTTCAGCCTAGTTACATCACTCTGTTCGCAGGACACAAAGAGTGGGCACAGGAGATGTAAGCACAGTGCAAGCCAGGATACTAGGGAGACAGCGATAAAGCTGTCATCCCCTGTGGGATAAAGAGGTCATTGTCACCTTTGGAACAGTGAAAGGAGAGCAGAAGGCAGAGGGGAGACGAAAATTGAAATGCTTCATAAAATCAACAATTCTCCTGAATTAATGATTTTACTTTCATGGACCGCTGTGGATAAAATGTCTCTAGAACATCTGACCAAAGCAGATCCAGTGACTGTTGCTTTTCAAGCCTTGAGACTACTTTCAGAAAAGGTGTTTCTGTCAAAATTTTCAAGATTGAAGATTTATATTTGAAATATTTTATGATCCAAAGGGATTTTTTTTCCCTGACTGTTTTCTCTCTTATGACATTTTCTAAAAGATTTGGGTAAGTGAACACTGGTGTCTGGAGAGCTGCAGCAGCAGAGCAGCTCAAAGAGCAGGTGTAAAGCACAGCTAAAAATCTGGTGTTGGCTAACATTTTCTAAATGAAGCAATACCACAACTCTAAGCTAAACAGATACTTGTGTTCTAGCTATGACAGAGTAGGCATAAAACAGCAGGAAAAAAAATGAACATGCTTACTTCTAAGCACTAAATATCTGTCTGCACCACAGGAATAATTCTTGAAAAATATACTCGCAAACAATTAAGTTTCCCAACCTGAAAACATAGATTTTGGAGAAAGATAATGAGGAACAACAAAGATAAATTGACAGGCCAGAAGTGCCCAGCAAATAATTTTCTGATAATCATGACAGTGATGGAAAAGAAGAATGAAGAACTGGCATTCATCAAATCCCATAACACTGGAACCAGGAGGCATTCATCAAAACTATTAGGATATCAGTCTAAAACAGAAAAATCAATTATGTTTTCCATGTTGTTCCTTTGCACAGTAGGTAGAGAACTTCTGAAATTTTCATCGAATGGGGATTGCTTATTTATTTATTTATTTATTTGCTTAGAAACAGAGGACTGGGAGGTGAACCAGTCCACTGACCTCATGGGACATCTCATATATTCTTATGTAGCTGCTTCTGTGAACTCTTGGTAGACAGAAAGGTGAATGGAAAATCAGCTTTATCTCAGAGTTCAGGAAACATTCATGATTTTTTAAAATAGGTTACAGAAACTGCTTCAACAGGAGCAAAGAATGGGATAAGCAGATGTACAGGTTCACCTCAGAGGGCACTTGGAAATAAAGAACATAGGAGATGAGTGACACAGAAATGTAATCTATTTTTTTCTTTTTTTTTTTTTTTAGGACAAAAAGTGTTTTGAGCAAAATTATGCACCAAGTTTAATAAAAAAAAAAAGATGCTTGGTGCCTCATGTTTGCCAAGAGAAGATCTTTGTTAAGAACAGCTGATACAAGTAGTTTCTGGCATTGGTTAGTTCTGCTCCTTGCTTTGGCACACATCTCCTTTAAAGGCCTACAAAATAATAGAGTAACAGAGTTTATAGAAATTTTTAAAAAAAGAAAAAAATATCCCTGGTTCCTTTAGTGTGAAGCATCCTGAATTACAAGCACTTCTCAAAAACAAGTTTCCTTAAAAAAAAAAAAGGCTGCACTGTTCAACTCCTAATATCACTACAGGAATGACAGAGGTGTATTCCATGGCTGGACTTGAAGAAATGGCAAGTGAAGACAAGCACCTTAAGTTTCAAATTTTGGGAAATATAACAAGATCTTTATGTGCCTGTCATTCACATATATCCTGAATCTATGATTATGTAAAAATACAAAGTACTGTAAGCCCTACCATCATTATTTCATCATGCTGCCATTTCATTCCCTTCCCTTCTAAATAAAGATTTCCAGTCCATTCAAGCTTTTCTTCTTAGGAGAGGGGACATCTTTGCCTATCTCTACTCTCTAAACATCTTTTACAATTTTCTTATTTATTTCCTGAGGAAGGCTCTCCATAACCGAAACACAGATGCTCTTGCTGTGTAGAAGGGTGCCTCTATTTCTAACTAATATTTTGCTACCTGAACTTTAACATATTTGGGCAGAACTTCTTCTACCAAATCTTCCCAAGTCTCTTTTTTTTTTTTTTTTCAGAGAAGCACAGGAATCAGACAGGGAATAGATAGAATTTCTTTGGATGAAATTTCTTCCCTCCATCTCAGCAACATCCTTTGTCACCAGTTGTCTTTGCACAGAAGCGTGCTGTTGCCAGCACAATGACATGAGATAAGCCCAGAAAATGCTGTTCCATTAGATTAGCATTCAGATGCACACACAGAGTTTTACAGAGCTATGCTAAATGAGACAGCACAATCCTAGCATCTTTTTCAGCATAGCAAGCAGAAGTATGATTAGTGAACATCTGAGCACTCTGTTTTACAGACAGAAGCAAGTCTAAGGGAATAATTTTTCTGACAAGGTACCAGCAATTCAAAAGCAGGTGAAAATGGGGGGAAAAAAGGATACTTGCCAGGAAATCATACGTCAAACAGTATTGCACTTGCTGGCCATCACAGCTGAAGAAAGAAGAAACCTTTATGCTTTGTGAGTCATTAATGTGCTTTTAGACATTCAGGTTGGCTTATGATTAGCACAGGGGAGAGCAGTGGGATGCTCTTTTTTTTGCAATTCTTTCTTGTCATTTCATTTGTATCTAATGACAGAACTTTTCTGCTATGCGAGCCATCTCTTCCAGTGCCCCTGTAAGGTCTTTGTTGGCTGCCTAAAACATGGTCATCCTTAGTGGCCTTAGGCTTAAAAGCATGACAAGGAAGAAATTAAAATGAAACAGATACACTTGACAATTTTTTTTTTTCACAAGTTTTTCTGAATACTTTGGAAACAAAATGACAGGCACTGGAATTGTTTACAACAGATGCTTTCAAATTTGGTAATACAAGTAACTGAGTGCTGAGTGCTAATATTTAGCCAGTTTCCTGAGCTATGGTTGGCCTCTAAAGCATGAGTAAAATAATCCCTTTACCCTTGACTCAGTCTCTTTCGGATACATGTAAAAACATTGATGTAAACAACCTGTCTTTCAGGGTGGCAAGAGAAGAGGAAATAGTCTGGAGCACTGGGACTAGGAACTCAAGGCCTTTTAAATGTATATTAAAAAGTAAATATGAACTGCTGAGGTGATGCTCGGAATTGTTCTTTTGAGGTTGAGTCCCTGATGATTTCAGTTTCTACCTTTGTGTGCCTGTAGAAACAGCATCACAGTATATTCTATGCCACCACTATGGTTTTTTTTTTTCACTGCTTTGATAACAATGAATCAGAAGAGATGGCATAAAGCCTTTTAAGGACACCGTATTAAGCAGCAGCGCTATCTCTTCGACAGTGCAATTTCAGATGATGTTCTGAAGTAATTTCTTCCATTTTCTTTAAACTACATTAATCCCAGCAGAGAGCACAACCGCACAGGCTGTATTTCATTTGTTCTGATGCTGACCCGAAAGGCTGCAAGAGCCACTACCTACTCTCTGCCCACTTCCTCCTGTCCAGGCTCTGTAGCACTGTCTGGATGTAGGAGATTACTTTGTTTACTATGTTCCTTCTAATGAGTAGGCAGCCCGTGTTATGAGCAAGGTCTTTGCATCCGAAGCAGAGCACACTGGCATTATTCACATGCAAGTGCTGAGGACAGCACCCTCAGACTACTCTCTAAGTGAGCAACTTTGATTCAAAACTGCCTTACTGAGAAAGGAAAATAAAAAGAGGCACAAAGACCACACAGCTTTACAAATCTCTTTTTAAGTATGAATACCTGTCAGTCTTGGATGATTCTTGCTACTGGCTAGAGACAAGGCTATGATAGGAGATTCATTCCCAGCATTATATAGCTACTCTACATCTGAAAATTCCCCTGCAGTCAGAAGTGTACGCTAACACCCATCAGGAAAGAGTACTTGGAATCAGCTAAAAGGCAGGTTTTTTTAGTGAACAGCCATCCATGCCTGGGACACAAGCACTGATTTCGGCTCTTTACTCAGTACCAGCTGTTACACGGGAACTCAAACCCTTTTATTCAATATTCATGAAATGTTTCGAGTGACTAGAGGATTTTAAACCTCTCTTTGGCAAATCAATTCAGGCAGCTCAAGGCACACAGGAACTGTCCATGACATGAACTCTCTAATATATATTTCTCAGTGAAAGACACTGAAATGGGCCGGTTTTCCATTTCGTAATGGAATAACAGTAATCTTTGTTCATCTAAATTTTCAGCAAGCTTCTAACAGCCTTTTATTTTATCCCAGTCATAGTTTTGGCTTTATTTGACAACTGTCAGAATTACTATGACATTTATTTCTGCAAAGCTAAAAAGCCTAGGCTAAACTATTTTTTAATTCTAGGACCCCTAAAATCCTTCTCTTTAAAATTTCAGATTTTATCTTTATTGCTTTCCATATCAGAAAGCACTCCTGAAGACAGCTATGTTTGATGATAATGAAGTAGATGTTTCATCCTCTTCCACTTATTTAGCACTGCATTGCTCTAGGTGATGCTTTCATCAGCATCAAATTCTGACTGAAAACTGCAGAGAAGAGCATTAGCATTGCTGGACACAGAGATGTGAACAGGCTTGGCAGCAGCAAGAAGGAGGTCTAACCAATGTATTCTTCATAAAATCAAATTCAGCCCTTTTTATTGTCCATTTCAGTCCTTCAGGCTGTTCTAACCTGTGCCAACAGTCTCCAGAGAATCAGTGAGACATAATTAGCATAGTTTTGAAACTTTAAAGATTCTCCGTTTATATCCTTGTAGCAGTTTTACTGAGGAAAGATGGCAGTCTCCAAGTTCTTCAGAAAACAGACCCAAAGACAGCGTAAGAGGCTCGGTTCAGCTTCTGAGTGGTGAGCAATCAGCATCATCTACCATTAGATCCTGCACAGCATAACAGCTTTCCAGCTGGCATACATCAGAGCTCTCAAAGGTGTAGCTCTCTTCAGACTCCATAAAGCAATGCTTAGAGCAATGGTGTTACTTTGGGATCAATTTTCCCACATATTCAGAACACTAAAGTTCAAGCTTACTGATATTTAAGCATCTTCCTACTGTAAATGGGTGCTTTAAAAACATTTTTAAAACACTTTGTTTCAAATACATTCTCTACCTAAAAATGATTTTAAATCAATGCCATACTAAAAATTTGAGCTATATCTAGAATGCCCACTCACTTACAGAGAAACAATGTAGAGAAAGATATTATTTGTAAAGTCTTCAATATTTCCTAGGGATGTGATGATGAAGATGAAAATAAGGTAACATAATATTTTGTTGTCATCCCTTAAGTCACAACTAATTTGCAGAAATGAGAATAAATGCAAATTATTAGTAAAGTGAGTCCTCTTTTTGCATTCCTTCTAACAGTGGATGCCCTAGATGTCTCTCTCTCTTCTGCCTTCCTCCAACATTCTCATACCTAACACGGTATCTACACCACGGTGTGCAGACAGAGTTAGACGCATCCAGGCGAGTCAACTGGTAAAAATCTACATAGGAAAACACGGTCAGTTTGAACCTGAAACCACAATTAGATTCCCAGGGTACCAAGCTGGTCTAGCGAATCCCTTTTCTCAGCTCAGACACAATTAAACTGCTTCTGAACAAAAAAAAAAAACCAAAACCAACCAACCAACCAAAAAAACCCAAAACATGTATCTTTAAGGTACTGCTGTCAGTTTTAGTAAATTTGGAACTGGGAAGGTGTTACTACCCATCAATGTATTTGCAAAGGGCTGTATTCATATCTAAGCCCTTTCTTGGAGTTATAAAAGGGAGCATGGAGAGTTTTTAACTTCCATCATTCCCATCAGAAGACTGCCTCTGAACCTGAATATTCTGGTCATTTTAAGTTTTCCTCTAGCTTTCAGCTTCAACTTATTTTTGGCCATATACTTACTTCTAAGCTCGCAGCATGGACTAAATAACTTTCTCGTCCTATGTTTTTCAGCTGATATTTATGTAGAGAACAAGCAGTTCTCTCAGCATACTAGATATCATCTGAGCCTCCACAAGGAAAGGAAAACAACATCTGAGTTATCTTTCCACCACAAAAATTGGTATTACATAGGAGGTAGGCTTCTACCTGCCCAGTCTGAAATGCCTTTCTCATGCACAAAGTGTACAGGGAACTTCATGTTCCAGAATGGAGGCAGGGATTGAATTTAGGCATCCTGAAAGTGAGACCGGGGAGGAATCATTCCAGGCTCCTGCTGTCTGAACCTTGGACATGTACATTCTGTTTAAACAACTCTGGTACATCTAAAGGAGACAGTTGCCGCAGTGCATACTCATGCATTTTTCACTCGTGCATTTTTTACTCTTGCATTTCCTCCAGTGTCTATTACTGGAATCCTCAAGATCCTTTAGTTCTTCCTACAAGATATTAAATTGTCCTCTACTTTAAGAGTGCCTTTCAAATCCAAGTTATCATCAAATTGAATCAATAACACTCCTATTTTTAGTGTTAGGTGTAAATGAACATATTCAATAATATAAGTTCACTAGCTGACAGTGACATCTGGGAGAAACTCTGCTAGAAGAGTCCCCTCTCCCAGACATTTCAGTGCAGCCTAGGATGATCTCTCCCACAGCTATATTCTAGCTGCCTTTTTTACTCATTTTTCTAGTGACCCTGCATCAAACAATTACGTGAAAAGCAGGCAGATACACTATGCTACATTTCCCATGCACTCAGACAGGTTTGCCATGAGGTAGAGCTGACTGTGTATTGTGCACTGTCCAAAGAACAGAGACCCTGAATGTCTAGTATTCAGCTTGATTTAGTACACTTTAGTAACGTGTCTACGTGTAGACATTACTAATTAAGCTGTGTAGTGAAAGTTTGTACCTTGTTGCTTGCTCATTGAGTGACTAAAGTTGTCCTCTGATAATTTGGCAGAATAACACAATTCAGTTATTTAATACGTAAGAGACTTTGAAATAAGTATACCCCTTACTTTTACTTAGTTGCATAAAAAAAAAAAGGAAAACCAAAACATTTCAAAAGAAGTAAAAAAATGTTGGAAAACGGGAAAAAACCAGAATTTTCTTACATGTAAAAAGGACCTTAAATAAAATTTCAGATTTAAAAAATATTTTATTTGAAATAAAATGTTAAATGTCTTCTTTTGAAAATGTAAAAACAATTTTCTGCATTTTTTGATATACTGAAAATAATCAGATATTTAAATTTTGGAAAAAAAAATATATGTTTCAGAAGACTGATGATGGCTGAATATCACTCAAAAGAACAGGTAATTTTTGATCGAATTATAATTGAACTCTTTAGAGAAAGAAACATACAAATATACACTAATTTCCTTAAATTCAGAAAGGACTGCACTCATTTCAAAGAAGGTGAGGTTCCGTTTATCCCAAATTAATGTCTCAACAGCAGTACCCCAGCCCCACACCCCTAAATCATGCTACTGAGCCAGAGCCCCAGTAGTGTGCTTTAGCAACCGAGCAAGCCGATGCCAGTGCAAATCCACTGGGACCAGTGCTGGTGGCACTTCAGCTTATGCTGAAGGAAGTCCTGAAACTCTGTTCTGTGGAGACTGAAGATATGAAGATCTTAGAAGGCAACTACAGCATCTCAGCCTTTGCTTCGCTAATTTTTCTGTTCCCAGGGATAGAGAAGGTTGCCTCATATTCAAATGCCTCCTGAGTCAATGTTAGTGTAGAAACCATTATCTTATCAGTTCTGCTGCTTTCTTCAGCCCCCGTTGAGGTATCAGACTTTCAAGGTCTAGGAAGCATTATACTTGGAAGAGATCTCACTGGAAAACAAATAAACCATTGTTTAAAGATGTAGTATTCTTCATTTTCTTAGAAAAGATTCAATGCTACAAGTCCTGAATAAGGGCAATGAGTTGAAGCTTACACTGACACTTCCATAATTAAAGCATTCCAGCATCAGGTGCTTGGTTTCATGGAGAGGAGTACATGAAGAAAAACAGCAGTAATACCTAAATGGCCTGAAGGAAGACAAATGACAGATTCCATTATTTTCTCTGGCTATCTCCAGTATCGTAACCTTTTTTTTTTTATCTTGGTCAACACACTCAGGCTGAATTGAATGGAACTAAATTTCTTTTTAATACTTTGACAAGCTGCACTGCTCTGTACAATAGCAGCAAACCTTGTATTCACAGCTGCCCTTAAAAATCAGATACTTTTATTTTTTTAATACTTGGATCAATCAATCATCTATGCTAATTGGCCAGTTGTATGGCATTCATATAGTGTATTAAATGTCCCAAAATAGCCAATGAGAAGCCTTTTATTTCATCTGCCTCAAATGAAAGTGGTATTAGAATAAGAAAGTATTTCCTTCTCCGCCACTGGCATTCAATGAATATTTATTATGTTTTTCACTATATTGCAGTGATCTGACAATGTTGAATTCCAGCTAGAATGAGGATACAACACTTAAAAGAAGATTCTTTCTATCAGTCATAAAAGGAATTAATAATTGCAAAACAGCTAACAAAAATTTTCTTCTCAAATTAGATCATATTTTATCTTCATAATCTACGCTGGAAAAGGAATCTCAATTTGCAGCAACAACTATCTTTAAAAACACTAATAACATGAACCCATTTATTAAATATTTGTAAAGCTATTTTATGCACAGTACTAATGCTGACTGATCAAAGTGTACATAATTAAAGGACAAGAAAACAATCATTGCAATAATGGAAATCTTATTAGCATATAAATTATCTTGTTTTCAAAAGCTTAGAATACCCAGATAAGAAACATACCACTTATATTAGACTGTTTTTCTGAAGCCATTAAACCAAGTCAACTTCCCTGGAAAGGCCATAATGCTGCATCTCACAGTAACAGAAAAAAAACTTTATCCTCTGGTCAGGAACTCATAGGAAATTATTAGGAAGTTTCAATGCAGATCTGGGTACCAGGTGGTACTGTTGGGCTATGTTACTGTCCAAGTTAGAGAAAAAAAATTATGCAGCACTGTTTTTCGATCCTATTTCTCTCTCTTCTATTACTGCCCATCAGATAATATGCACTGGTAACCCATGGAGGCAGAGAGGGCTTTATCTATCAGGCTTTTTCCTTTTTTTTCTCATCAGAAGTCTTCCCTCTGCAATGTGGCTGGTAACCATACAGGAATAGAAGAGGTGAGACATTTACTGATGAAGATGACTTTTTTTCACTCAATGTATACAGGAGAAGGAGTTTGACTTACTAAATCGTGGCAATAATTTCCATGGCTTGAAGCCAGGAACGATTTCCAGTGCTCTCTGATTTATCTCCCAGGGTGGACACAGTCTGTCCTACAGACGAAGACACAATATTCATACTTTTGCCAGGGTAGGTTCATAGTCTTGAAAAGAGACACACAATGTTCATACTCTTACATTTTAAAGACTGAACTTTATTTTGCTCCCTATACAGCGGTGTGCACACGGGGAGTAGTGGATCCAGTGGTAAAGTTCCTCCTAGTTGCAAATCTTTTTATATCTAACTCTCAAGAGACTATCAATATTCTATTTAAAGGCAATGTCTGGGGGAAAAAAATCATGTCTCCAGTCATTCTAGTTTGTATTTGATCAATAGTATCACAGAAAATATCTGAAGTCTTCTACTGACATCAGTGAAGTCTAATTAATACAAATTTCTGTCTCAAGATAGCATTTGTCTTGTCTTTTTTTTTTGTCAAAATGTGTCCAAATGATGACTATTTTTACCCAGAACATGCACTACTTACTAATAAGACCATAATTTGGAGGTTTTCTGAGTCTCTGAACTACTTTAAGATTCACTCTTAGAAGCTGAGCCACTAGTCACTCTACCAGGATTTTATTAATGGAAGTATTCCCATGGAAAATAATGAGCTAAACATCCTAGATCAAATCTAAGCAAGAAAAACTTTCTTATTAACTGCCCTCAGTGAGAAGGATGAGACCTTTTTATTTTGTATGTGGACTAACATAGAAAATTGTAACCTCTTTCTCCAAACAAAAGGCAATTTACATGGGGCCACATATTCCCACTGAAGCCAGCTGGTATCTTTACTCAGCAATGCTCAATTTATGCAATTTGCACATGCAGTAGAGCACTATGATAACTCTTTGTTTCCTCCTGAGTGAAAATAATGGTTAGATGGATATAAAATATTCCCATTTTAAAACGGTGTAAGTTAAAGTGTATATAACAATCAGTACATCAGACATCACAAATATACTGCATCTTACTTACAGGTGAGGAGTAGGGAAATAGCAGACAAAGTATTCTCCATTTTGATTGTTTATGTTTAATGAGATAATTGTAAAGTCCATGT
Organism: Tetrax tetrax; assembly: GCA_009806455.1. Taxonomy (NCBI): domain Eukaryota; kingdom Metazoa; phylum Chordata; class Aves; order Otidiformes; family Otididae; genus Tetrax; species Tetrax tetrax. The sequence continues at coordinate 183,618 of WHYT01016765.1, forward strand.
TATGATAATGTAGTAGTCCAGCACATAAAAAACAATCTAGCAAATATTATGCTATCTTAGTATTACAGAGTTTTCCTCTAAAATGTTATGTTTATCAGAAAAAGGTTCCTAAAAGAATACCTCCAGTTATAACTTGAGTTGAAACGTATTTTGTTCTAAATTTGTCTAAGGAATCCATGGTAGGATAAGCAAGTACACTTCAAACGCACAATCTCCTTTTGGAGTTTTATTTAAAAATTTTCTGTATGTCAAATGCTAGAAATCTCTTGCTCCTGACTCTCTACTTCCCAATAGATATCAGTTATGATAAAATAGTGAGTTTTGTTTCCATGTTTATTAAGTTAAATCAAGATTGTTTTGTCACTGTATGCAGTCAACCAAATTTGGTGTATCTCAGAATGGTGCTAGTCAGGGAGACATGTTATCATTTCAGAACCTTAACCTGCCCTGTAATGAACTAAGGGTGCTGTCACATTTAGCCCTTCATGATTCTTCAGGCATTTTGCCTCTTTCCTATTACTTATCTCTTTTACTCAAGGATGTAAAAAGAAAATCCACTGAACAAAAATACTATAGCTCAGTTTTTGAAATAAATAGCAGATTTCCTGAAATCAAGGTACATTCAACAGGGCTAAAGTCTTGGACTTAAAGAAACTCTTTAGTAGGGCCTGTTGTAATAGGACGAGGGGTAATGGTTTTAAAATAAAAGGAAGCAGATTCAGATTTGATATATGGAATTTTTTTTTTTTTTTACAGTGAGGGTGGTGGAACCCTCAAGGTTTCCCATCCCTGGAAACATTCAAGGCCAGGTTGGACGGGGCTCTGAGCAACCTGATCTGGCTGGGGATGTCCCTGCTCCTTGCAGGGGGATTAGACTAGATGACCTTTAAAGGTCCATTCCAACCCAAACTATTCTCTGATTCTGTGTTAGTTCTCTACTCCTTTTCTCATTTCACCACAACCACTACAGAACTTCAACATCAGATTTTGCAAAAACTTTCAAGTTTTGTCACATTTGGCTGTTTGTTTCAATGTGCAACAAATGCAAGAAAAGTTTTTTTCATGCAGGCACACTGCACGAAACATCATACATTTAAAAGAAAGGTCATGCAGATCGCTGTTATAAAAATACACACTCAAATTGTCTGCTTCCTATACTTCTAACACACTCCACAATACTTAGAGCTGATTCTTGTGTCTAATCTTTGAAATCAAACCACCTCACCATGCAACAAGTAAATTATCAGAGCCTGTCAGAGAATATCGCTTCAGGAAAAATTGGAAACGGCGCTTAATCCACAGCAGGCTTGACTCGAGTGTTGCCTGTACAGGGTGCTGTATCATGATTAACATACGCCAGCCCAAGAGTCCTGCTGCTGGGTTACTTCACTGTTACACTGAGGAACAGCCTTACACGTGGCAAGGAAGCAGTTATTTTCAGACTCCCAGCTCCCATCAGTGCTCAGTTTACTGTCCAGCATAGTGGGTTTGCTGATTTCACAAAAGTGAAAAGGAAACTGTAAGACAAAGCGGGGGAAGAGATGAAGAGCAGGCCTGACACAAGAACATGAGGCACTTTTCTTTAAGGTGAACCATCTTTCCTTGTTTCATATCCTGGATGGCTAATCTGAAGAGAATTATGACCCCTTCTGCTAAAGCAAACAGTACCATCTGGCTTCTAAGGAGGTTTTCTTTTTTCTTATTTTCACCTCTTTTAGCAGCATGGGGACATATGGCCTTTGAAAAACTGATGGTTTGCAAGTTACATCATCTTTAAATTTTTGCTTAACCTTTGCTCTACAGTGAAATCAAGTCAGGTCAGGTTTGTTTTTCAAATAGATTGTAAAAATGGTATTAGCCAACAACTTCCACAAAGTTGCATTCGATATACAGCTTTCCTACATAACTAGTAGGAACAAGCTTCCATGTTTCACCTGTTACATTACGATAATTCTTGATAACCTATTTTGGGATTGAAGGGTTTTTTAAAGTGGTTTTCATTACACCCAAACTGACACAAGTAGAACATTAAAATGCCAACAATCAAATTGTCAGTAGTTTTGGGGAGAATTTTGACAGATCCAAGTTTAGAAGAAATAGTATTTTTAATGTTAAATAACTACAATGAGAGAGCACAAACGCAAGCTAATTACTGCTCATTTTAGAATTACTACATAGCAAATATCAGAATCACTCAAAGACCTTATATTGCCTTTATTAACATTAAAGAGAGACAAACTGGACATAGTCTGCCAGTAAAGGCATCCTTGTTACCCCCTCTGCAAAGAGACTGTCCAAAGGAAGGCAGGGGAGGATGCCAGCTGCCCCCCCCCTCCTATTATAAGTACTGCTCTCCTGCAGTTAGTTACAAGATTAAGCTAAGAAAACATGCAGGTTTCAGGAATCTGGACAGCAAAGTAGTTAGTGTTTAAAATAAAATAATGTAGGTCTAAACTAACTAGTGTGCAAACTAGAGGCAATGAGGAAAAATGGTGAGGAGAAGCGAAAGAGCTTGTGTCTGCTTGAGTAAGCTTTGCAATAACTTACATCAAGGAAACTCCTATCACTTACCAACATTGCCACTGCAGAAAAATGCGAATTAATGAAGGGAAACACAGAAAGCCACAAACACAAAAGCAGCTTTTGCCAACATCATGGACGTCAAGTACTATTTCCCCTCTCATATCATGGCATTTAAATCACTGGCCTGCTCACTGCCACATCACTTCTTAACGTATGCATTGTAGAGGTATTTAAATGAAATTAAGTACACAGGGATTAATTTTCTAGGGAAGATTAAGATCTTTCCATCTATATAGAATGGCTGAATAACAAGTAAGAAGAGATGTTGCCATAAATATTTGAAGGAGGCAATCGGCAAAGAAAAAAGCTTTTTCATTCAGGTACTGCAAAGGTAATTAAAGAACTACTATAGTAGGAGAAGCAGATTAGACCTACAGCACAACGAAGGCTTGGAGACATAAATGTATCTTTATTTTAGACTTAATGCTTTGGTTATGACCAGTAGGATTCTGCTGCAAGTTTAGAAATAAGAGCAAAAGGCAGCGCCATCTTGGAGCGGAAGAGAGATGGTGAAGGGCAAATGGTGGATGCAGGGCAGCAAGGCTGTGCACCAAGCATCTGCATTTTCACTCTGTGAATCCGACCAAGCACAGTTGATTAGCTACAATCGGTGCTTAAGTCAAACAGATAGTGTAGTCTGAATTATTAATGTAAACTGTGCCTTCTTTTGGCTGCCAGTTAACAAAGGTTAAAGGCACATGAACTTAAAGTTGCATTTACTTAAAAGGTTGTGGTTATCACAAGTAACTTTTCTCATTGTTGTAACTGAAAGAAATTTGAAACAACAACAGCAGAATCTTGTGAATGTAACAGACCTTAAATATTTTACCACGATGAGTTAATTCTTTTTACAAAAATGAGGAAAATCATTTTACTTTGTCAGAGAAAGATAGCCATCCTTTTTTGCCCTTCCTAAAATCTCATCAAAGTATGAGGGAATTGCTGTGCTTCAGATTTTTTAGCTTGTTCCCCTTCCTGTATGAGATCCACTGCTGAATGGGATTATTCTAGCGACTAGCATTTGGACCAGGTTCTTCCCTGACTACTATTATCTCCTGTGTACTGCCTGGAGTTACTGAGCATTGTGGAAAGCAGCCTGAGATACAGTTGGCATGAAAGACATGAGAAAAGAAGTTTGTTGTATTGTATTGGGATTGCATCACATACAGCTGCATTTTGCTACTGACTGAGAGTCGTCCATGATTTATGTACTTTAAAAAGCATTTGCAGACCTCAAATAATAAAACCAAGCTAACACTGGCATTATTATTGTAATTTTATTATTTCTATTTGATATTCCTATTTGTGACTTAAGATCACAAAATACACGCAGTCTGCAAAAGCCTAACATGGTCTATCTCTGCTAGCACTGTAGTTTGGGTTGTAGCACTGCCTCACATGTCTCTCAGAGAAGTGAAAAGCATGTCACAAACTAGATTTGCAGCCATGACAAGCCCCCGGGCTGTGGCATGCATTTATTGAAAAACCTAAGTCTGACATGCCTTTAATTTCACTGAGATGCACATTAAAAATTGTGTAATACTCACATTTTGTATAACGAGTTTATTCTCTCTTACTGTTAGCTTTTGTGATATTGTAAAACAGTTCCACAAAAAGAGGTTACTGAACTTTAACTCTATATGGGAAATGTTTCTTTTATTTAGATAAAACTTATCTTGCAAAATAAAGAGCTTACTCTTTTTAATTCAATACAGCCCTTTACCAGCCCATTTGGAAGACACATGTTTAGTATTCATTGTGCTCTGAAGCACTTCACTTAACCAGAGTCCAAGAGAAAGACCAGTATAAAGAGTTTAAAAGTCTTAGGGAAGACACTTTTTTTTTCTGAAATAAAATATGAAGTTCAGGTATTCAGCCCTCCTATTTTTAAGTATCTGTATTAAGACGCAGAGAAAGAATATTCTATCATTTTTAAATATTTGGTTACATGTTAAATGTTCCCTTGATTTACAGTGGAGAAATATGCAGTTTGAAATTTGTAAATGGGCAATAGTTAGGGTCTTCCATCTTTATTTCCTAATTTTTAAGGAGTTCTTTCTAATACCAGTCTTTCTAATACCAGTCTTTCTAAAACCAGTCATTTATCAAAATGCTTATCTAAAATTTCCTAAATGGATAAGGCAGATAATTTGATCATCAGGATATACATAAAGTGCATCATCCACTTTCCTGTGGAAATACTCTACAGATTGATTTAAATCAGAAATACAATACAGTTTGCTTATGTTTAAATGCATACTAAATAATAAATTGCACAAGAAAATCAATATTATAGGTGCTTAGCTGCATCTTTACCTGCCTTTTTAACAGCTGATATTTACCCACTGATGCCCCATAGAAATATAGAAACCTAAAATGCCCAGATCTTAAAAACCTCAAATGACCAAATATAAAAAACAGATCTGAAAAGAAATAATTGATTAGGTAGTTACAACATTTTCCTACCTTTGTTCCTTCCATGTATATGCTATTTGCAGTAACAGCTACAAAAATTTGAACCCAATGACTCAGATACCACTACTTAGGTTTTAAGGGAAAGTATGCTTAACATTCATGATCCGTAATACCTACTTATCCAAATGTTTCCTGAGCCTCATATACAGAGACTTCTGTTCCCTCTGCCACAGCTTTTCCTGCAGCCCAGGAGCAGCTAGCATGTGTGCTGGAAGGGCTCTGGATCAGGTTCCCTTCCCTCCCTCTCTGGTTAGGGGTTGCCCCTTGCTGTGTTCCCTGGGACTTAACAGCTGTGTTAGGGAAAATAGACGTAATACTGAGGAAAAGCTCAATTTGGTCTACTGGACTGTTAGGAAATACCCACTGAAGGATGTCTGTTTTCCCATAAACTTTCACCTTACTTTCTGCAAGAGGGAAAGCTTGGCACCAACACACATAGGTCTCACATATTAGGCTGAAAACTGAGCACTGAAACTTTCCCAGAATAATAACTGTGGCCCTTTGACCTCTATGAAAAAAATAACCTGTATCTTCAACATGCAGACTAACAGAAAACATCATCTAGATACAAAGAGATCCAAATTTCCACAGTGCCACATTCTTTGCATTCAAATAATAGGCTGTAGGATAAATCTCATTAAAATGAGTACCTTTAAAATCACACAAAAATTTACAAAGCAATAAACAATTTCAGAGTTTACAGTGGAAAGGTCCTTACAATGGCAATGATGCAGCTGAGGTCTATACACAATTCACAACTATCATCACGTCACCCCATATTTACCTCTGTGGTGGTTTGTTTTGCACTCATCCAAAGGGACCAGCAAACAACTATTCCTCAGCTATACGTGTAGCTTGACTGATTTGTTCTCAGATGCAATTTAACTAATCTCTGTATTCCTTAAGTTACCTGAGGCAATTTATATTTTTAATCTCCTATAAAATTTTGTGGTGTCATAATTGCTTTTAAAACTTTTGCCTTGCTTCTATATCAATGAAACTGGCAGAGTGGAAAGGTAATTGTGCAGCTGGACACAGGAAAAGGTTTTCATTTAAAAAAGAAAAAAAGAAATAAGAAATTAACTGACAAGATTGATATTTTGCATCTCAAATCTCTTCAGGGTCATTCATAACAAAAGCACCAATAACAAAAATTCTGATATGTGACTGTGATTTAGAAAACTCGATGCTAAGAAGGTCTAGCACTTCAAATTAGAAAACATAATTGCAGCCTCTTTTGGAGATGCTTGCATGCTTCTCTGGTACGCAGCAAACATCTAAGCTCAGCAGAACAAGAGCCTCTGGGCTACAGAAGTTTACCTCTGTCTCACAGAATTCACATTCAGCTGATGCGCTTCTGATGACTGTAACTTCTCCACTTTGTAACTCCTGAAGCACGTTTTAAATCCTAAAGAAGGTTTTAACCAAAGTAGCTCACCATGAACGTGCTGAGGCCGCAGCCCCACAGACACCAGGTAGATGCGGCACCATCACCACACTGCATGAGAAAGCAAGTTGAGCACTGGCACACAGGACTAAGAAGCCAGGTGAGGCAAGAACTTCTGTTCCTCTTCCACAAATGATTCAACAAGCTATGTCTTTCTAGAGGCGCTGCGTGGAGCAGGACTCTACCCTTCATGGAGAGTTGTGGATGGAGGGAAGGAGGGAAAATTGCTGGGCTTTCTCCTGGGACAATATTTTTTGCAGTCTCTAGCTGTGGTTTTTAGCTCTGTATGTTTTGCAGCACTGATAATGATGACTGCTTATGCACAACTTCATTCTAATTTCATGACCAAACAAAATTGAACCGCTGTCTAATTCAGTGGCTAGAATGAATGAGGCAGAATTGAAATTGCACAGGTAGAAGAATTTCAGTAGGCACTCTCGGGGCACAATTTATAAGGTTATAAAAGGTGTAGAATTTACAAGGTGTAAAATAATCCATAATTGTGTTTTTCAAGGTTTTTCATTTAAAGGATTGGCCCCTATGTAACTGATTTATGTCCACTGATAACAGATTTTACAAAAAAAACCCCATATGGCAATCCACCATATATGGAAAACCAGTATAGTTTTTGCTGCTTTTGAAACACAGTATATGGCCAACAGTTTATTTTCTATAATCTCTTGATTTGTGTTGATTTACTCTGGGAAGCTCTTCAGTTTGTCAATATTACAGTGACACTCAGAATTTTACATGCCACCTTGCAGCATAGAGTGTGTTCTCTGTAGTGACGAGGAAATGTCAGCCCCGGACAGCTTTATCTACCTGATCTGCGATATTGTTTAATCACAAATTCACTCTTTGGATTTTAAAGGTCATTCCTTGTTTTGGTTAAAGCTGAGTTGTTTTCATCCTCATTATCTGTTACGACACCTACTGATATTACATGAGTGGCATGACACAGAAACTGCGCAGGTTATGGTCAGAGTGAAAGGCCACTCAACCAAAAAGGCTTCATCACACATAAGTGAGAGAGCTTGGTAAAGGTTTGCATGCACAAGATTCAATATTGTCAAAGCAGTCCAACAAATTCTTGGATGAGAGGCAGAAAGACTTGGTACGAAGGACAATAAGGTTTCACAAACCTTTGGCAAGATGTTGGAGGCTGGGCATATAGAAATATAGAGTATCAACAAGGAAATGTGTGAACTTCTTTTTAGACCATGCTCTAAAAGTATAATCTGATTCCTGACACTGGTAAGTGGGCATGGTTATAATTTTGGTACATACGCTGAGAATCTCAGCTGTCATTACAGACCAGGTATAAAGTGGATGATAATGCAGAAGGCAGAATCCTGGAATTGTTTTTCTAAAACTTACAGAACAGAAATACTCACAAATTGTTCAAATTTGGGGGAGAAAAAAAAAAAAGAAAAAAAAAAAGGCAGCCTACTTCTGTTTGCAAAGTTCTGCCTTCGGCTGCTGCCTGTTTTGCTATGGCAGGTGTGGACAGAAGCACAAGTAGACCATGCTACCCTAGATGGCAGAAGCTCCAACAGGGGCCTTGCTCCACTTGCTGCCTCCTCATCCTCTACAAGTTTCTTCATGTGAAGGACTCCAAGGGGGATGTCCTACCATAGTATATACTGAAATGCAAGATCTTTGATGCATTATGAAATACTAAAAAAGAACACTATCTTAACATTGTTTTAACAGACACCAGATAATTAAAAAGTCATCCTCATCACCAGCAACCTGCTATGAAAAGATGGAGGTGAGAACAAGAGAAGGTAACAAACACAGAAGTCATAGAATTATAGAATCATAGAATGATTAGAGTTGGAAGGGACCTTCAAAGGTCATCTAGTCCAACCCCCCTGCAAGGAGCAGGAGCATCCCTGACTAAATAGGTTGCTCAGAGCCTCATCCAACCTGGCCTTGAACGTTTCCAGGGATGGGGCATCCACCACCACTCTGGGCAACCTGTTCCAGTGTTCTACAACTCACATTGTAAAAAAATTTTTTCCTAATATCCAATAATCTAAATCCACCTCCCTCTATTTTAAACCCATTACCCCTCGTCCTATCACAACAGGCCCTACTGAACAGCCTCTCCCCATCTTTCCTGTACGCCCCCCTGAGGTACTGGAAGACCGCTATCAGGTCTCCCCGGAGCCTCCTCTTCTCCAAGCTGAACAGCCCCAACTCTCTTGGCCTGTCCTCATAGGAGAGGTGGTCCAGCCCTTTTATCGTCCTCGTGGCTCTCCTCTGGACCTTCTCCAACTGGTCCATGTCCTTCTCATGTTGGGGGCTCCAGAATTGGACACAGTACTCCAGGTGGGGTCTCACCAAGGCAGAGTAGAGGGGGAGAATCACCTCCCTCCACCTGCTGGCCACACTCCTCTTGATGCAGCCCAGGATGCGGTTGGCCTTCTGGGCCGCAAGGGCATGTTGCCGGCTCATGTTGAGCTTCTCGTCCACCAGCACTCCCAAGTCTTTCTCCTCAGGGCTGCTCCCAACCCATTCTCTGCTCAACCTCTATTTGTGCCTGCGATTGGCATGACCCAGGTGCAGGACCTTGCACTTGGCCTGGTTGAACTTCATGAGGCTGGCACGGGCCCATCTCTCCAGCCTCTAAAGGTCCCTCTGGATGGCATCCCTCCCTTCCAGTGAGTTGACGGCACCACACAGCTTGGTGTCATCGTTGAACTTGCTGAGGGTGCACTCTATCCCACTGCCCATGTCCTCAACAAAGATGTTGAACAGGGCCAGGCCCAACATGGACCCCTGAGGGACGCCACTGGTGACCGGTCTCCACTTGGACATTGAGCCGTTGACCACCTCTCTCTGAGTATGCCCATCCAGCCAACTCCTTATCCACCGAGTGGTCCATCCATTGAACCCATGCCTCTCTAGTTTAGAGAGAAGGATGTCGTGCAGAACAGTGTCAAAAGCTTTGCACAAGTCCAGGTAGATGATATCCGTTGCTTGTCCCTTGTCCACCGATGCTGTCACCCCGTCATAGAAGGCCACCAAATTGGTCAGGCATGATCTGCCCTTGGTGAAGCCATGTTGGCTGTCACCAATCACCTCCTTGCTCTCCATGTGCCTTAGCATGGTTTCCAGGAGAATCTGCTCCGTGACCTTGCCAGGCACAGAGGTGAGGCTGACTGGCCTGTAGTTGCCCGGGTCTTCCTTGTTTTCCTTTTTAAAAATGGGGGTTATGTTCCCTCTCTTCCAGTCATCGGGGACCTCACCAGACTGCCATGACTTCTCAAATACAATGGCCAGTGGCTTGGCAACTTCATCCGCCAGTTCCCTCAGGACCCGTGGATGCATCTCATCAGGTCCCATGAACTTGTGCATCTTCAAGTTCCTCAGATATTCCCAAACCTGCTCTTCGAGTACAGTGGGCGGTTCTTCATCCTCGCAGTCCTTGCTTATGCCTTCCACAGCTTGGGTGGGGAGATAAGAGCCCTTATCTGTGAAGACTGAGGCAAAAAAGTAATTGAGTACCTCAGCCTTCTCCATGTCCTGGGTAACCAGGACACCTGTTTCCTTCCGGAGGGGGCCTACATTCTCCTTGAACTTTCTTTTGTCACCTACATACCTACGGACACTTTTCATGTTGCTTTTTATATCCCTGGCCAGATTCAACTCTGTCAGGGCTTCAGCCTTCCTCACCCGATCCCTGGCCACTCGCACAGCCTCTTTGTAGTCCTGCCAGGCTACCCGTCTCCGCTTCCACCCTCTATAGGTTTTCCTCTTCACTTTCAGTTGGTCCAGGAGCTCCTTGCTCATCCACGCTGGCCTCCTGGCCTTTTTGCCCGACTTGTCCTTCATCGGGATGCACCTCTGCTGAGCTTGGAGGTGTGGACCAACTTTCCTGGGCCCTTCTTCCGTCCAGGGCTGCCTTCCATGGCAGTTTGCCCATCAGGCCCCTGAAGAGGGTGAAGTCTGCCTTCCTGAAGTCTAGGGCAGAAAGCTTGCTGTGTAGTTTCCTCGCCGCCCTGTGGATCTTGAACTCCACCGTGTCGTGGTCACTGCAGCCAAGGCTGTCCTTCAGTTTCACATCCCCCACCAGTCCTTCCCTGTTGGTGAGCACAAGGTCTAGCATGGCACCCCTCCTTGTCGGCTCCTCTATCGCCTACAGGAGGAAGTTGTCGTCCACGCATTCCAGGAACCTCCTGGACTGCCTGTGCCCTGCCGTATTGTCTCTCCAACAGATGTCAGGGTGGTTGAAGTCCCCCATGAGGACCAGGGCTTGTGACCGCGAGGCTGCTCCTATCTGGCTATAGAGAGCCTCATCTACTCTGTTCTCCTGGCCAGGCAGCCTGTAACAGACCCCCACCGTAACATCCCCTGTCTGTCCCCGTCCTCTGATCTTGACCCAGAAGCTCTCTGTCAGCTCCTCCTCCATCCCCAGGCGGAGCTCCACGCACTCCAGCCGGTTGCTGATGTAGAGAGCGACACCCCCTCCTCGTGTCCCCTTCCTGTCCTTTCTAAAAAGCCTGTACCCCTCCATGTTGATGCTCCAGTCGTACAAGTCGTCCCACCACGTCTCCGTGATGCCAACAAGGTCATAGCCCTCCTCGTGTGCACGCATCTCCAGCTCTTCCTGTTTATTTCCCATGCTGTGTGCATTGGTTTAAAGACACTTCAGCTGGGCCCCCGACAAAGCCAACTTGCTGGCTGGAGCGACAGGAGTTCTTTTGGACCGCGGTTTAAGTTCATTTGCACATACCCGAGATCCTTCCTCAGCTTCTGGACCCTTGGTGCTGGCACTGGCACCATACTGACAGCAGTGGGCTGAACTGTGCCCCCCCTCCCCCAGCAACACTAGTTTAAAGCCCTCCGGATGAGTGACAAGCCTTTGACCAAGCACACTCTTCCCATTCTCAGTTAGGTGCACACCATCCGCCCCTAGCAGCCCGCACTTCTCAAAGCACGCCCCGTGGTCTGGATACCCAAAGCCCTGGCAGTAGCACCACTCCCTGAGGCACGAGTTGACCTGCCAGATACGTCTGGCCCTTTCAGGCCCCTGCCCTTCGACTGGGAGGATTGACAAGAAAACCGACTGTGCCCCAGAGTTTTTGACTGTTGTACCCAGGGCCCTGAAATCCCTTTTGATGTTTCTCAGGCTGCTGCCGGCTGTGTCGCTGGCACCCACATGAAACACCAGTAATGGATAATAGTCTGTGGGCCATATGAGGTCAGGTATTCTCTCGGTGACGTCCCTGATATGAGCCCCTGAGAGACAGCACACCTCCCGAGAGAGACCACTGGGTCGGCAGATGGGTGCCTCCGTACCTCTCAGGAGGGAGTCACCCACTACTACCAGTCATCTCTTTTTCTTGGTAGCACTGGTTATCACGCGAGCCGGTTGAGCTACCTTGCATGGCTCCAGTGCCTCCCCCAAGGTGCTGGGTCTTACTTCTTCAGTCTGCAGAGCGGCAAAGCACTTCTGCAGGGGCACCTTGGGGTTCTGGGGAAGCTGCTTCTCCTTCCTGCCGCACCTTGCCCTTGCAACTTTCCATTCATTGGCATCTTCTGCCTGCTTGCTTACCTTGTGTGTCGGGGTGGGGGGGGGCGGGGATTGACTGGTTGACTGGATGCCGTGGTTCCGGTGCAGACTGTGCCTGGGACCAAGTATCCAGCTCCCTCTCCGCCTCCCTGATGTCCCAAAGTCTCCTGACTGCCTCCTGCAGCTCAGCCACCTGCCGCAGGAGCTCCTCCACCTGGGCACACCTTCTTCAGTCAGGGCTGCCACCTACCCCTGCCCCGGGAGTAGGGTCCAGGCACTGCCTGCAGCCCAAGGTCTGCGCCGTGGCTGCACAGCAGCCTCTCCCTTTGGCTGCTCCGTCTGCACGGAGGCAGGGGTACCCGGTGCAGACCTCTGGCCGGAGCTGCAGCCTTTGCTCTCAGGCGGGTGTTGGCCATGTTGCCCTGAGAATGGGGAACAGCAAATGCCCCGGGTCGGCGCCCTCCCTGAGGCACCCTGCCCTCGCCAACTGCCCTGTAAACTGTCCTAAAAGCCAATTCCAAAAATACTAGAAAACTATTTGAAAACGTACTGTGCGTTTGTCTACAATAAATGTCATTACAATACTTTAATTTTCCTGTGTTTCACTAAAATGCTTGCAGGCTCCAAGAATCCTATTTGCAACTGGAGCACCTCTCCAAGGAAGAAAACTAGTTCATCATAAAAATCATGACTGCCAGAAAAGAGGAGCAGTGATGTATGAAAATATAATCCATTGAACATCAGACCTGACAACCTCAGAGCATCTCCAGGCTAAGTCAGCTAATAGCACCATTTTTAACACTACAGGTGGATTCACACTCAGCAAAATGCTATATTCAAATTAAGAAATATTTTTGCCTTGAGCTGTCATCAAGATTAACAATAGTGAAGAGTATGTTAATTGGTGAAGCCAAAATCTCAGAAGCACTGCAGTAGGAATAGAGAATTAAAATATAGTTTTAAATGCTTAATATTTTTTTTTGCTCTTCAGAAAGTAAAAATGTCACATTGCAAAATATTCCCCAAGAGAAAATTTTGCTCTTAGGTGCACAGAAAAATTCCTATCAGGCTAAATTCTAATTCTTGTAACATCAATGTGGGTCACTTTCACTGAAGAGAAAAGAAAAATTACTTTTAAAAGCTTTTTAAAAGTGACCACTGATGTGGTAACCTAGATGAAAGCAGAACATAAAGTTTGCCATGCAACTATTCAGCAGTGGAGAGAAGCAGTCCAATTAACCTAAATCAACAGAGCTTTGTAAATGTGACACAAAAAAAAATTATCAGAAAATGCATTTCTTTTATTTCTTTTCTTAAAATATCCAAATCAGTGATGTAAAGGATTAAAATAAGCCATTTAAAAGTACTTTTATACTTTTTATATATATAATTTATTTTCTGAATGAATCTGCTTTAAAATATTGGCATATTTGGAAATACATTTATCATTTGTGTGCTTTAATCATTCTCTAAACTCTCAATATTTCACATAAAGCAGAATAGATACTAAGAAGGTTTTAGATCAGTATAACAGCAGCTCTCCAAAGAACAGTAGAAAATACATTCCTAAGATTTCACAAACTGGTTTCTGAATAGTCTTCCAATTGCTTCAATCTTCATAATATTATCAGTACGCTCTCTGAGATTTCTCCCTTATCTTTTTTCTTTATTACTATTTCATATTCCCAAATATCTGATACTCAGTTAAGAATTACACCGTTGTGCCAAAGGAATAATGGGCACTACCGATCACTAAAATATTCAGCATTTCTTTTATTTACATGATCAGCATTAGAAGTTGCAGCCTTTTCCAGGCATTACTAGATGTTACTTTTTAAATTACTATACTCCACCACATTACTTAAATCGCTCACAGTTATTTGACATCTGAGTCATCTAATTCCACATAGTACACTGTCTAGAGGCATTCTCCAAATGTGCTTGAATGAGCTCTTGTGCCTAATCATTCATTACTAACTTACAGCGCTAGAACTGATCAGCACTTTTAAAATATATTCATTCATTCTAGAAAGCATTTCAGAAGAAATTTTTTTTCTAAATTTTCTGTGAGCAGAAAGAATTTCAGAATAATATTTTGAGTTATATTCAAAAATTATTTATTAAAGCAGTTTGCTAGGTAAGGACCTCCCCCTGCTTATGATAAAGTTAAAAGATATTTTTTCACCAACTGAAACAGGAACAGGATGAAAACAGTAAAAGCCTACTATACTTTGCCTGTAGAGTGAAATAATAATAAAATACAACGTCTAATAAAAGAAGTGAGAATAATAATATTAAAATTTTGCATCTTTATGGTATTTATTGTCCTGAAAGAGTCCCAGTGTAAAGCTAGCAAATAATAACTTCCTTATCTGTCTGAAATCTCAAAGAGAGTTTTAGGTACACAGAGCTGTATTACCAGAGCTGGAACAATCCCAAGGCAGCAGGGCTAACATCTGTTCCCGTGGAAAATAAAACAAGAACCATAATACCCTCCAGCACTCAAGAATTCTCTTTTTAATGCCATTTCTAAAATATGTTATCTCTGAAATCATAGTGGTTTTTGACTCTAAAGTCATGACTGAAGGGCAGTCACACCTCAAACCTTAAGCTAAGTCAGGTGCTCCGGCAGCGCTCTCTTCTAGGAGGGAAGGGAGATAAATCAGAGGTAGATCTGAGAAAGGAGCTTGCAGACTGAGGCTGATGCAGGACGACTAATCTTGCTGCTCTGACCACTGTGCACGCCAACGGAATATGCTGCAACTGCCAGCTGTACTATGTTTGCTGAATTACATCCCCAAGCCACTGGGCAGCTGAGGACTTGCAAGTATCCATGGAAGGTGTGTCTTTGTTTGTCATTTCAAACGGAGACGTAGTAGACAGAAGCGGTAGCATCCCTAAAATTGCCATCCATTTTTTTTTTCTTCTCTTAGCAACACCAAATACAGCAAAAACTATACCACTGAAGAACACTTACTCTAGAAGATCCATGATTCATAGATTTTTGCCTATACATCATTGCATCATCTGCAAGGACTCACCTGGCAGCACAGTTCAGCTGTGTTTCATTCACACACCACCTGCCAGGTAACCATAAAAGAGCCTAGCTGGCTCTTCGGGACTATCACACTCTGTCTAGTAAATGTACACAGCCCATCCAGTAAACACATGGCCCGTGCATGTATGTCAGTACCTGGGCATATTTCTACAGAATGAATGTAATCTGTTAATGGTATGCTCTTCAACAAGGGCAGTGAAATCAGTTTCAAGAAAAGCACAGTCAGGTGAGAAGATGTTCATTAAACTCTACACACCATTAAACAAATTAGAACATGAGCAACAGGTACTAGTGGCTGGAAGCTCAGAACTGCTCAGTGATGCAGGTCTTATGAAAGCCTTTCAGGAAATCTTTTCCTTTCCCATTGTATTCTCCTAAATACATCTTTTATTGAAGTTTTTCATTACAGACTCATTATTTAAAAAGGTGTGGGAGGTGTAGGGATGTATCTACAGATTTAATTCCTCTCCCAGGGCCTCCCCATCCAAATCCAAGATCCTGTTGACTCTTCATCTGTCCCCTCTGCACTCAAGACATTTCTCTCTTGGGGAAGAAACAGTTTTCCATGACATGTAATAATACTTAAAAGAGGCTTGAAATAATTTTAACCTGTGCTATGTAATCACAGCATTCAAGACAACTGTTTGCTAGGCTACTGTATTAATTGACACGTTATGTGCTACCACAGCTACCAAGAACCACATCAGGTCCCAGTGCAATTAAAGCACCTGAGACTTTCCCTTCTCCATCACACTTCACTTTCCTTCTGCACCTCCCTGAACAGCAATGCTTTAGTCTTTCCTTGGGAAGTTACAGCTGCACTTTCAGTGAAAGAAATGGCTAAATTTCACAAACAGAGAATTAGAAATTTGCAACACTGTCAACCACACACACCTGGCACCGTATTTTCCATTTGGGATTATAATTGCAGGAGAGACAGTCAGAACAGTTATTGCACTATACATTGCAAATCCTTAAATCTTTTCCACAGGTTTGTATACGGAGAACAGGGACATACTATGTGTATTCTCTTGCTGGTATGGGATCATCACCAGAGACCCACACTGATGTTTTATCAGCTTTTGGTCATAATGTATTGACATGGTTTGAAGCCACAGTACAGATGCATGGAGCTACTCGAGGTTTTCTATCAATTTTCAGAGATGATATTTCATTGATACACTTACTACAAGAGGGTTACTTCTTTGTAGGTGTCTCTAAGATTTTATCGTATCACTCTTTTTCAATAGGCACATGAATAATGTTTCCTGTCTCTTGTCAAAAAGAACTTGGTGAAGCAAGGCACAGGGCTTTACCACAATCAAAGAAGGTACGTAACATTTTTCCTTCTTTTTCTATTACATGCTGGAGGGGTGGCAAAGGAACACCTTACCTACCTAGTACTTCTGTCTAAAGCCATCTAACCATCAGGAAAAACAATCTCCTACTTATGTAAGAGATACTAGAACCGGTAGTTCCTATGCTGCGTGTCCAGCATGTATAAGCTGTACCCTCTTTCAGTATCTATAGTTTTTTTTAATGGCTCTCTGTACCAAGCTCAGATAAAACAAAATAGCAGAGGAAAAAACTGTTTTGAAAACTCTCTTTAAAATCACCGACACCCTCTCCCAGCTTAACTGCTGGTCTGGAGCAGAACACAGCTTCTAAATCTGGTAAACTTTCTTTTTTCCTTTAGTCTTTCACCATTAAATGTCAAAGATTATAGAAAAGAAAAACAGAACAAAAGAAAACAAAACAGAAAAGAGAAAACAAAGGTGGATTTGGAAGCAGGCACCTACAAAAAAAGTTTTAGTAAAACTAGGGTGGTAGAACTACTAAAATGTGCTTATTTCTGAAGAAGCCCGAAGCAGAACTACCCTGTGAAGCACAAACCTGCACCACCACTCCGCCAACACAATCACCTTCACTAGAGCCTTGTTTCTTTATTATTTGTAGCGGCTTCCACTCTCTGTACCCAAAGCAGCAACAAAGCAGCTCTGAGGGCTTATTATGTATTATGTTGAACTCTGTCTAGATACAGACAAAATTAAACACAGAGCAGAGGAAGCTAGGAGATGTTAGCCAGATCTTAGAGAACGTTTCACTAGCTTTTCTGCAAATGATGTTGTTCATTTATTTTCATCAAATATTCACCTATTAGAATGACAGATACAGTAATAAGTGTTCTACAACTTCAGACTAAAGCATTTTCTATTTGCCACCTACTAGATCTATTAAATCGTCAACTGCTGATTAGCTGGAGGGCTAATCTTGAAATGTCACAGTTAATCTTGGTTCTCACTTTAAAAAAGTTAAGAGTTCCTTCTGTATGCAGTTTTACATTGTAGGCAGATGAGAACATTTGTACTGAATTTTCCTAATGAGCAAACATTATTTATGACCCTATGCAAACTTGCTGAGGGGCTTGCTTTACCAGCTCTCTCTTTTAAGGAGTCTCCTAAATGAATTGGCCACATTGAGAGCGAATTATTTCATCACTCACTGTACTGCTCTCAGTCGCTCATCTGAGTTGGATAGTGCACTGGAAGGCAGAAGAAGGAGTAGGAAGTCAGGAGTAAGGAAGTAAGAGGTTCACTGCATTTATCTCCACTGGGAGAAGCTCAGATTCAAGGTTCAGAAAAACGAAAAAGAGATGTAGGAGGTCTTGCACACAGCCAGACCCCGTGTATTTTTCTTGTGCTACACAAGAAACCCTGTAACGGGAAGAAAATTCTGAAAAAAATCAAAAGGAAACAAAAGGCATTAAGTTCAGGGAGGTTTAGGCTCGTAACCCACAGGGTCAGGTGTGGAAAAAACTGAGATCTGCCAACTCTCAGGTGGGGTTGCAAGCAAATGCATGTGTGTCTATACATACATACATACATACATATAGTTTCCTGACTACACATTTTGCTAGCTTATTGAACTCACCCAAATCACCCAATTATGGATGCAAATGCAAAATTTTGAATTCTCAAAATTAAGAGCAAATAAACAATTCAAAACATTGAAAAATATTTCTCAGGGAGAGCCGTCCTTATAGTGCTTGGTATTCCACTGCACACTAAGCCTACCCCTCGCCCCACCTTTATAAAATTAAATGTACTTTTAAAGCACTATTTTAGACTACCAAGAGTTACTTTGTTATAATTTATGCCCTCTCCCCTGTCTCGGCTATGCCAACAAAGAAAATTTGACTCCAGGTATAAATAGCTCTTGAACTGTTCATGCAAAATTAACTGCAATGATCGATGCCACTACAGAAATGTTTGTGAGACCCACTTATGAAGCATAAATTCACTCCACTGAAGTCCATACCAATTCCATCTGATTCTCTACCAAAGACTGACATATTCCTTAATTCAACAGTTGTAGGGTGTGTTATTTTTCCAGGATAACATGAAATAAATACTTTCTCCCTGTTCCTATTCTGATGCTAACACCTCCTGTTTTTCTGAGATGCCTGTACAGCACAGCGACTGCTGAAGCCTGGTAAGTGGAGGCAAGCAGCTAAAATCAATCTTCAGAAATAATCAGCACCAAAATACAAATGAACTTCATATCAATACGCATTTTCCCAGTTATGAAACATGACTGGATCCATTCAAATGCAGGGACAGACATGAGAGTTATTTCATGGCTGTAGTTTCAATTGCGCAGCAGCTATGGTGATGGAATTTTATCCTGTCTCTGGCTGACATAAAAAGAAAGACAACACTGTATTTAATTTTCTCTCTTCTCCACTGTAATTCTTTTTCCATTACAGACAAATAATAGAAGGTCATAAGGATGAGAAATAAATTAACAATTCTGAAGCCTGATTTATAATCACAGATAATAGCAATAAACTCAAGCAGCAGAAGACCCTACCGCAACAGTTCCAGCACATCAGGCAGAAACCAGGGAGAATGGTAACATTCATGATGTCACACCAATGACAAAGGTGAAATGATTAGAAAACCAGAGACAAGCATTTTTAAGAGTAATGTCATGCTTTGCATAAAAAATAAATTAAAAAATATCTCCAACATGCACTGTATTTTTCTCACCACCTGGCTACCCCATGGGAGCAATACAAACTTTTACCATACTGAGAACGAATGGGATATTTAGTATCTTTCAAAGTATAATTAAACTTTTTTTTTTGCTAACAAATATAAACATTTTTGTAGTTGCAAGGTACTACGTAACCATCTATAGCCTTTACAAAGAAAAAAATAAGGATAAAATTACTAAAAGAAAATACTACCATTTTCTAGATGGATTTTTATTCAGTACACGCTAAATATGACTCAGTATCCTGAGAAGTCCTCCTGAAAGACAGCACTAATTCTTCACTAATTATCAAGCTTTCAAGTTATACTATGGTAGTATTACACAAAATAAAGTTATACTTTTCTTCCTTTTTTTTTTTTTTAAATCCTTTGGGCAAACAGTCTTGCTCTAGGAAATTTATTCTAGCTCTGTGGAAAATTATCTTTCACACATACATGATGGGCACGTTATAGGTAGTATGCTATAAACAGATGTATAATTGAAATGCAGACACACAGATATCCCATGTATATATTTTGTTTCACATCACTTTATGACTCTGTATTGATTCAAAGTAGCAATACTTCAACAGAGATCTTAAAAGATTTTCCAGCTCTAAATTACCTCCAGCGGCTCTACCAACTACATAAGGGGACTCCTCAGACATCTAAACTGTGTCAAAATAAATTGTGTGAGTACTTCTTTTCTTATCTTTCATTTCCTGACACTTAGGTTATCAGAAAGAATCCGTACTCTTTGAGAAGAGGAATACATTTAACAAGGAAACAAGCATCTGGCAGTTTATAAACCATTGGGGTGGCAGGGTTTCTTTCAGTTTACAAAACTGGCTTTATCGGGATTAAGAAAAGTGGAAAAAAAATGTTCAAAATCCTTTAAGAGATTTTTTGTTTCAATATTTTTGTTTCAAAAATAAGTAAGTGCTTTGATAAGTGAGGAATTAGAAAAATGTAAAGCATGAAAGCCAAGCTAGTCTCAAATCAAAAGGACTCGTGTCCTGAAAGCTGGTAGTTGCAGATGGACGATCCTAACCACACAATGCCTTACTCGATTTGAAAACGGCCAACCATCAGGGGATCTGACTGCAAAATTAGGACATTCAGATTAACAAAACTGTAGCAACATCCCTGCATGTTTTTTTGCCTATTCCTATTGCATTTCTCATCACAAAGTCCTTTTGTACCTGTAAAACAGTATCCATTTTACCTTTGAAAAAAATGTAGTAGATAACTATACTACTGTTTTCTGATAAAACACCAGGTATGTTTTCCTTGTTCTATATTCAAAATAAACCAGAAAAAAAAATACGGTAATCAACATGATGCAAGTCAGACATAAGCATGAAGGAAAAATAACAGAAGGAATCACTTTGTTAAGAGAAAAAAAAAATACAGAAAAAGAGCAAAACCTTCAGGCATGTTTAAGGGATACCTATAATTTTCTTGCCAATAGATTTCTGACAGTAGAATTATAAGTAACATCTATGTACTGAGTTTCTGATGCGCAAAAAGAGGATTAGTCCTGTCAAGTCTTTGGGCAATAGCCTAAACTGTTCTCTAGATGTTTTAAATGTTCACTAGTGTAAAAAAAAAAAAAAAAAAAAAAAAAAAAAAAAAAAAAAAAAAAAAAAGAAAAAAAAAAAAAGAACAAAATACTGAAAAAATTACATCCAGTGTAACAGGAATTAGCATACTTCACTTCCAGTAAATCTTTTCAAACTTGTTTTAAAAATTCCACAAAAAACACCACTCAAGAGCGATTATATTTTTTTGTGGTTTACTAATAATAAACATTAATTAATTAACAAAGAAAATGAAAATTGGGCAAAGGAATTTATTATTTATGACATGACTGTTTCTGATATCACTGATGTTCACTGAAAGCATAATGAAAGATGCCTCTTCTTCATAGATTTTGCATTTTTGGATTCTTGTTTATAGCTTCTTGCCTACCTTCTCCTCTTACCTAACAATTAACAACATATTTTACTATTTCACTTTTGTTTCTTCCTTTTTTAGAAACTCATTTTATATTTGGCATAGATATTCTAGAATAAATCAATGTTCTTTTCATGTTTACAATAAGTTTTTCAAAATAAATTGTAAAAATTTTATACTAAAACACTTTTTCTGGAAAAAAATGTTAAAATAAGACTTGGCATACCAAGACCTAAAACTTAGGCTCCAGTGACAGTTTTAAATTAGGTCACAAATGACAGCAATTTAATAGACTGAGTAATAAAAATTTTAAAAATCTTTCTGGTAAGAGTCAATTTGTTCCTTCAACTTTCCGAACATTTTAATGCAAAACTTTTAATATCTGCTATAAAATTCTTCTTCTTCACACTGTTTGGAAAAAACTTTGGTGGTGTTTGTCCTAATTACATCCAAAGAAATTTTAGCTGCTATAGATTTTCTTCTCTCCATATCATTCTGATTAAAATGTTTTCGTGAATGTATTTTAGAAACAAGAACCATGATCCTTGCAAATACCAGATTTGGGCTATGCATTGTCACAAGCACTTGGTTGACCAATCTTAAAGAGAAATGCTTTACACAAAGCACCTCAGACAAGCACTAAGTTCAGGGAATAATCATGTAGTAATTTCTTTAAAAACCATTATGCCTGAAGGAATAAAGTAAACATGGTTGATTATGGTTGGTGAAACTTGGATTCATTCTCTCCCTAAAGGGATGAAGTTCATATTTAAGGTTTTGCTTCTGTCTCTGAAACTAATATAAAAGAGCCTTCTTAATCTTAGAGGTTTTATGGGTTTTTTGGGGGGAAAGACCAGTGAAGGGCAATTAAGTAGTGCTGGTGAAAACTATCTATTTTACCATAATTGTCTGTCAAGACTAGACAGCAGGCAAAAAAGGCTAAGATGGGGAAAGAAAAAAAAAGGAGCTACATAGCAATATTCAATTTCATCCACATTGAGACATACTGTACTTGGAATAACTCAGGACAGAGATGTCTGTGTGCCTGCAGAATCTGGTTTATAGCTGCTACTGACTGAAAGTTTTATCACAGATCCAGTCCTACTACCAACACAATAAGATACTTCATAACCAGACAATTCTTTTACTGAAATCTTCAGTCAAATTCAATGTAAAAAGAAAGCAACATTGATATTTTACAGGCAACTAGATTCTAGTATTGTCTTGCCATATGATCCTTTTTTATTTCCAAATCCTAAATTAGTTTAAATTTTACTGTGATATAAAGCATTATAGAAAGATTTCTTCAGCAATTAACAAGGACACCAAAAAGTTGAGCCTGCACTCATTGTTGATGTCTATGCATAGGTGCTCCTCGAACCATTTTGTGACATGCATGACAAACTTGGTTCTGCTACTTCAACATGTTTTGAGGTTTACCGGTATCCAAGACAATTTAAAGTAACAGGGGAGACAGACTCTGACAAGCTACTGCACAGTGGCAGAAATGATGCCAACCTTCTGCACACCCTTGCTGCAAGGAGGTGCCTAAAAGCACTCCCTCCGCACACTGCTGAAACGCACATTTCCTCAAAACACTAATATCCTTATCAAGCCATGCTGCAGCCCAAGTACACTGCTTAATGAAGTGTATTCCAGCAGGTTCCTTGTTTGCTGCTGTTGGAAACTGTAAAGACCATTCTGCCTGAAATGCAATCTGCTCATCTCTCTCGGTGAAGGAGTCTGGCCCTGCACATGCCTGAACACATATGCACCATTAACTTCTGACTGACCTTGCGTCAAATACAATCAAGTAGTCAAGAAGTTTTAGGGCCACACTCCTATTGCCCATTTTACTCTGCTAACAACTAGAAGCAATGTCAATAAAAAAAAATTGCTATGAATTTGCAATGCTGCAGCTGAAAATAGAATGAGGTTATTACTACACCAGTTCTTCTTGTCAGAGCCAATATGCTTTGTATGTGACTGTGAAAAAATACAAATGATAAATAAACCTAAATCGCAACTGAACTATGTTGTAAGAATATCTAGGATGTACAGCACTGGAGTTGGAGGCATTAGTGTACTATAAACTATTACCAAAAATAAATGATGGACGGAAAGAGAAGGTGTTTTCAGATCATTCAGTGTTTTCAGTCCACCTACTCCTCAACTGCTAAAACAGTCACTTAAAAGGTCACTGCATCTTGCAACACTTGTGATTCCCTTGAGACCACTCTGAGTTCTTAATTCAGATTATATTCATGCTTAAAAACTTGCTAACTGAGGAATTGTACAGTGTCATCTCTTGACATCAGAAGACAGGTAATGAGCAAGAGTCTCAAGGCAACAATAATGTTTAAGATAAAGTAGAATTGTGGAAGCTCTGAAGATATATCAAATACACAACTGTATTTCTTTTTCAAGAGTATGTAAAATTTGATGCTAGCTTCAGCTATTGACTTAAAACCACAAGCTTCCTCCAGCACACAAGCAGCTAGTTAGGACTTACCGTTACTCCAAAGAAGTTGGTTTCATTCATAGCATCCAGAAAAATTTTGCCAAGTTTGTGATTTGTATAGTTAAAATCTTCAATTTTTTGGTGCTTGTTGGTGGCATTGAGATACTTCATTGCTCGCTGCAGAGTCTTGGCAATCACCCATATTCCGTCATAGGCATAACCATGGAATTTGCTGGATTGCCCATCACCACGCTTAGCATTGTATTCCTTTTCATATTGCAGTGGAGTCTGCAAAGGAGAAAAGCTTCGGTTTCACCTCAATACTTAACATTCTACAGATTCAAGTCCAAACCTACACCTTGAACTGCACCCCCTGATTTAGAGACATGGATGACTAATACAGTTCAGGCCGCCAAAACAAACTTTAGAAGAGAAACTAAAATTCAAAAAACATGTGTTGCCTGACTTTCAAGACTGATGGTGAGACTGGGAGGGAGACCTAGGAGACAAAGAGACTGAAAAGCAGTTCTGCTTCTCTGCTGGAAGGACAACCTGCTTTATTTTGCTCTCGTACGAAAGGCTTCAGTTCAGCCAAAGCCAGTGGCATACTGGTGAGGCATAATAACAGAACAGAGAATAAAGTCTGTATTCCTGCAAATTAGAGGTCTGATTACACTTTAAAGGATAATGCAAATCAAATAATCTTTACTTGAGCAATTATTTGCTCAAGATGAAATTATGGCAATTTGTTTATGTTTTACAAGTTTACTATGCTCTTTATGGTGTGCTATCTCATGATGAGCTCCCTTTTTGTAAAGTTGCCTTTCATGCTCACTCAGCAAGGCACGAAAGACAAAAAAAGATGAAAACCAGCAAAAGCAGGCATGTTTATTCATTGGCTAGGGTTTACAGGCATTTGTTTTGTGATAAAATGTTACGTAGTTTATGAAAACACCACATATTTACGTATTTAAAACAAGTCTCATCCCCCTAGTTCTGAGAGGCACAAATCACCACTTAAATTAGCCATTTGCAGGATTAGGGTTAAAGAGAAAAGTTTTCTGTTTCTATTCTCAAATATTTAACTTTACATGATGCAGCATGTGATATTGCAGACTATAATTCAAGCTGTACTTGAATTACTGTACATTTAACAGTAATGTTCACACAGGGGGAAAAGGATAGATGTGAGGCAAAGGACTTTAATAATTCCTTACCCTATAGAGAATTGGAATTGATTCCTAAATATTTAAAAACTGCAAACCAGTGGAAAGATGAGTCTAACCATGATGACTGCCAGCTCTCTTTGCAAAAGAACCCTTTAGCTTCACCTCCTTCCTCTGTGTTTTGTTGTGAAGACACTGGTGAGACAATTGATGACATAATAAAATAGTTGGAGGAAAAATACTAACCCTTCCTGAGATGGTCTTGAACATTTTTGAGCTGAGAGGCTCAAAATCCACTCCAATATAACCTTCCATGGCTGCAAGAAGATTTTTGCTGAGACATTGTGAGGAATTAATCCAGGATTCCCACCAAAGGTTTTCATACCACCCTGGAATAATCCACTGATATTTGCTGCCATACATTTCTTCCTCATAAGCCTACAAAGAAAGGAAAAATAGAAAAGGTAATAGACATACTGAATACAAAGTAATTGTTTTCTCTTCTGGTGTTTTTTTTTCCATTACCAATGAAATGCTGTCATAACTGAAGGACACACTGGTATTTTTATGAGTTTAGAATTTCTTGCTAATAACAAAGACTTTCTTGAAGATTCCTGTCCAAAATTCAGGTCACGAGAAGAAAATTTACTAAAACTTATTTTGCTCTCAGTAGACCACTTATTAAAAAGAAAATACTGGATTCTACAAATGGGTCAGATAAAGAAGAATACTAGGAAAAGGAATAGTGTTTGCATAAAAAAGTCTCCATAACACTACTGTTATGAGTGGTAGGAGCATCATACTACCACATTTAAACTAAATTATTATCTTTCTAATAAGATCCTAAACAGCACACAAGACAGGATAAGCTTAAACAAGAAAAGTTGGATCCTAGGCACCATCAAATGACAGTGTTGCAAATATGAATTATGTGACTGTGCTAAAACAGAGACCACAGCGACATTAAGTAAGCAGCTGCTTCTGAGGAGCATCAGTCAATAGTAAATTGATAAAGTAAGCAAATTTCAGTGATTTCTTTTTTTTTTTATTTTCAGCAATAAATTTCTTTAGGTGAAATTTTATATTGTTTGAATACTGAATACAGCCCACTGTACTCCAAGATATTGAAATCATGGTTATCTCCTTTCAATACATAGCAGATGTAACAGGAAAAAAATACTTTAATAGTCAGGCTGTTGTGCTTAAAAGCTGATCTATTCACAATAGATATTCTGTTCCATTGTGAAGAGTGTTCTAGGATAAAATCAGTAAATTTTATGTCAGATGTTTCTCTCACTGTCTTGTAACTAGGTATTTTTCTTTTGACATTGCAGTTAGAATTTATTTCAAAATAGCAAGTTACATGCTGCTTTGGCTCCTAATATAAGCAATACTGGAGATACAAGACATATTTAGAAGATAAAAATTCTAATTTCTAGAAATTCATGGTGTAACCTTAGCGTTCTTAACTGGAAAACTGCTGTATCTTCACAGAAAATGTTACAGAAGGAGGAAAGGATGAGAATGCAAACAAGACATATTAGTCATTCAGAACACAACCGTTTTGAAAAGTATCCCAAAGATCATACCAAAAGCCTATCAGATAAATAAAGATGAATAACAAAAAATACAAAATAGGTCAGCCTCCTAAATACGTTAATGCTTAAATTAAAATTGGGCTTTAAATCTGTGAAGGCTATTATAATGTTGTCAACCTCGTTCATAAATGTATTGTGCACAAAGCAGATTTGTTTGGCCCCTGGTTGCAGGAGCTTTTGTTGAGGCAAAATAAAATTTCATGCATTTGTATACAATGTCACTTGAAAGAGCTCCTGTCTGAAACCCAGTGCCTTGTATCTCATATCTTTCTTATTCCACAACCCACATAAACTGTTTGCTTTTCTCTTGCTTATTAATTCTACCCTTCCAGAAACACATCTGCTTTTGCCTTCCTGCCCACCTCCACTCCTGCTAAAGCTATGGTGACACCGCATCCCAGGGCCACCTGTGAGGAAAACAGCAATCTCGTCCTGCAACACCTTCTGATGTTTAAAAAGAGTTTCCATTACACAATGAGGTCATTCTAGACCTTTTAGTGATATAGTGTCTTTTATTTGACAGTTTTCAAATCACAGAAGACATCAGTTAACACCGAACTGTGTTGTTAGGACAATCATCAGGAGCTTCCCCTGCTCTATACAGGTTAAAGGATGAAATTGTGTGTTGCAAGAAGGTATTGGCTATTAATATTCTGAAATTTGAGTCTTTGGAATTTTTCTGGTTGCACTTGAGCCTATTTCCTGCATAATCTGTAAAAGTCCTGGGATATGGGCTGAAAATAAAAAGTTTCAAAATAGCCAGAAATTTCATCCCGGAAACAAGGGATCATTCCCAAGGTGGCACTGAAACTTTCACATTACTGCAAGAATTCAGTTGCACATCTAGATTTTGCTTTAAAAAACAAAACTCAAACACTTGAAGAGCCGGTAACTCTACATTCAAGATCTAGTAGAATGGTAGGGTTTGAAGGGTAATGTGAGGAAGGCAAAAGAAGGAGGAACAAAATCGGGTCCTCCAAAGCTGAGCACCAGGACCATGCAGTCACTTTTCCAGTGACATCACAGTTGTTAGTGTGCAGGCTTTTCAGTGCTTTGTTCGAGAAATCTTGTTTCAAAACAATGCTTTCTGCCACCATTTCTTCCCTATTGATTCTGCTAAATGGAGATTATTTTGATGCTTAAAAGATACATATCCTTGAAACATGCAGATCTTTCTTGAGCTGTTTGAATGCACACAGACCACTTCTTACAGGTTTTAGCTTCTAAGGGGAAGATTTCTTGGCTCACAAGAACAAGACAAAGAAGGCTTACAAGTGCTTTATAGCATCAGAACAGCAGAAAGTAGTCATACATCTTCACTAATCTTCCCTGCGTGCCCTACCTAGGCTGCAAAGACCTGAGTTGTGGTCAAGCAGCCACGAAACTGGCCTGGACATTTTCTGCCCTTTTGAGACTGATCTTTTAATTTTTTTAACTTTTCATTCTTGTTTGAATCTGTAAAGAGATGCTTATTTAAAACAAAGAAATTTCTGTAAGAGATCCTTGTATGTGTAGTAAACAATTACTAGCAGTTTCTATAAAAGGGCCTGCAAAACTCTACCCCCTTTGAATTTCTGTTGTTTCCATCATGGATGTTTCAGCATGGAAACATCCTATATCCTATGCCTACAAGAATGCCTGTAGACTTCTGAATTGCAACCAATCTCCATCCATTTCTCATTAAAAAAATCAATGGTGCCTTTAATTCCAAAACAGAGGCTCAGCAGTAAAACTTTATCAGCTGAACAAGAACAGAGTCTAGTCCTTTTGTATCACCCGTGCTGATTAAGCCTGGGTTTAGTTATTATTAAATGTTTACTAAAAGAACCTAAAGCTCATGCAGTGACCTATGCATAATAGTAATCTTCTTCAATTGTCTTCAGACAGATAATTGTATCAGCTAGGTGGGTGTCAGCCTTGATATGTGCATGGCTATACTACATTTTCTCCATGGTTAAAAAGGAATACATTGGAAAAATTCCCACTAACATTTTTTTTAAATAAAATTTTCTGGAGAACTGAAGTTGTCATCGGGAAGATGCAATTTCATGTTAATCCCATTTCAAATGAAAAAAAAAAGATTATCTCTATCCAACACAGTTGACCATTTTGATTGTTGAAGTGTTACGTTTTGACCAAAATACCCTAATTTCTATTCTATGAAAAATATCACATTCATCCCACTGAGGTGAAAACAACATTAGAAAGCTAAGATTTCCCACAGAATTAAAATTGCTAACTGCTTTTAACACTAGTGTTAAACGAATAGCTAAGCTTATTTAAATCATGGTAGGAAACATCTGCTAACATTCACTTTGGCTTGAATTAGTCCTGTCATGTTTTTAAAGTTTGCCACCTAATTAGACTATCTTTTAGGCCATTTATCTGTATGTGCTCTGCATCTTGTGGTTGTGTGTGTGTGTGTGTGTGTGTGTGTGTTCAAGGGGGAAGGGGAGGAAATAGCCAGGCAAAATCAAAATGAGCATATAAACTCCAATGGATGTCCTGACAGAAAAAAGAAAACAGAGACAGACTTTAAAATTTTTCCCACCTACATAAATGATTAGCAAATAATATTCAAGTTATAACCACAATCAGGAAAAAAAATACATATCTTGTGTCTTCATTCAACAAACTCAAAGGCTTTCTGTGGCTGACATTAGCCACTCTGCCAAGTGTAGCAGAGAATCACAAGTGAAACCTGTCTGAAGACAGACCTAGGGAAGCGGGTTAAGAAATTTGACATATCTAAATTATTGTGCTCTTAGACACATGAGTGCATGAGTCAACAATATATTTTATGACTAATAACAAGCTTACTGACATATTGTAGTGCATTGATACATAAGTGACCTACTTTGAACTGTTCTTTCCTGCATTCAGTCTCCTGCTGAACCCCCCACATAAATACATTTATACAAGCATATGTACATGATCTCTCAGATTTCTCCAGACTCCAGAAATATCCACCTTATTATTTTTGACACTAATGTACTTTAAAAGTAGCCATCACTCTTTAAGCCACTCTGAGTTACGCGTGCTTCCCATGTTAGTACCAAACCGTCACTGCAGAAAGCTGCAGCGGGCGTTCATGTGAAAGAGACAACCCCCACCTGAAATCCTTCAGACTAGAGTCGTGTAGACAGGAGGACATCCTGCCTCTCTGAGGACTTCTAGGATTTGTTCACTGGCCTCACAGTCACATGGACTCGGAAGAGGATTGCAGAGGAAGGCAACTGGATACTAAATGCAGTGGCACAAGCAAGGCCAAACTCTTGTCTAACATTGGGTTGGAACATGGTTCTGACCGGGACCCCTCAGCTGGGGAAAAGCAGCCCAGCTGCAAGAGATCTGAAGAGGAGCTGGGCCATGGAAGGACCATTCATTCTCCAGGGAATGGAAAAATGGGAGATTCTCTCTGTCAATCCAATTTAAATGCCAGAACCAAAAGATGTGTATACAAAGACTGATGACAGATGAGAAGAATGAATAAGAAAATAATGCTTTCCATTTCCTTTTGGATGCAAATAGATTATGTTCCTTCCAAATACACTCTAAAATCTCCTTTCCAAATTTTGACAGCATCTGGGACAGATGTTGAATAAGAGCCAACATGTGGCTGAGGCACACATAGCACTGAGATTTTGAACTTCTGCCTTTTCTTTCTTTGCTTGGATAGGTAACTTCGTCTCTCTCTAAGTGAACAGTAAAAAACACCCTCTGAAATTTAGATGCCATCATTATTACTTTTCCATTATATTTATTGTGTTCTTGGCTCATACAGGATTAATCTGGTTACTTAAACTAAGAATTCACTAGCAATACAAAATTTAGGCCACTAAAATCTGCCTGGTTTGGACCTTTTTTTTTTTTTTTTTTTTTTTTTTTT
>WHYT01016765.1:213825-255941 GCA_009806455.1 Tetrax tetrax
AAAAAAAAAAAAAAACAGATGATTCAGTGTGAATTTCAGTGGCAAAAAAAAAAAGTTTCATTTTTAATTAAATCGATTTATCAAAGATTTTCAATTTAGATGATTTAATGATTATTTCCTGTTCAGCAGAAAATATTGTGATGGACATTAGAAAGGTACTTGAATGCTTCTGCAATTGAATGCATGAAATTAGCATCACTTTTAGCTTAGTTAAAGTCAGAAAGTAAATAATACACTGTGCTCACTCTGAACCTGTGCATTTTCAGTAAGCCTGCTTCTCTTTATTTTTATATTTAGCCACGGACTGATAAAGGAATGTAAATCGTATTGAAACGGATTAGATTCTTTTTAAACAAATCTAACAAGGTCACATGAAACTAAACAAACAAATTACACAAATTACAGCAATAGTATTACAGTTTTTGTAAGGATGACAAATAGATTTAGAAAATACACAGCAAAATAACCCCTTGTCCATTATTTCTATTTTTCATGTTTTAAAAATAATATTGGTCTCTCTTGGAACTCCAACTCTGAATCGCCTGACCTCTCTGAACATAAAATGTAGATTTAATATTTGAAAAAAGAATAGCAAATTGCTGTGTCATTTAAAAATAAATGACACAGCACTCAATTATTAAACTTAAAATTGAATAAATTCCTTTTCATTTTATAACATGATGAGATCCAATTTAAAAAAACCCAGAAGACGTGCAGCCTTGTAATTTTAGAGCACCAGAAACCCTAGGCAGGGAGGGTGTAGAGAGGAACTCTATAGTGCATGTACAGCCACGCTGCCCACTGGCTATGCGAGGACTTTCAAAGTGAAGGCGTAGTGCCTGTGGTATTTGGTACCACGCCTTAAGACATTACTTCCACCTGATTATCACATAAACCACAGTACAGTTCCCACAGTGGCTATAACTGTATAGCTCATCCTACTTTTTTTCCTATCCCATTTCAATAATGTTACGGTCTGCAAGGATTATCTCATACTAATTCATTGTGTAATTAATTTGGTAATAGCACTCAGACCTAAATATTGCACATTCAGGCACATAAACATGTGGGTCCACAAGTCCTTTTGTCTATAGGAATTCAATGAAACAGGCACTCAAGAAACTAATCTTGAAAATGTTTTTCACACAAGGCATAGCAGAGCCACCTTTCTAATCCTGGCAGTCAATCCTACTTTCAAACATACTCTGTTCTTGTTCAGGCACCCAAGCAAATGGGTGTATCTGCTGAATTGTCCAGCTGTCAGCAGATACAGTTCTGAATATCTGACCATCCCAATATCTGACTAAGGATTTCAGGAAAGCTGGATTTTCTCTCAGGCAGGAATATCCACTTCCAGAACGAGCTAATCTTCTGATGCCAGAGCAGGAAATCTGCAAAGTGTGAGAACCACCTCCAAACCAAGCTCTGGATAATCCCTGATGCTCAACTAGAAAGCTTCACAGCCCAAGTCCAAAGATCATTACGGCTCTAGAACTTGACAAGCCTTAATGTTCTGTCATCCTTGGGATGTACGATTAAGCCAAGATGCAATACTCAAATGTGCTTTTGCCTAAACTAATGAGTTTCCATGTTAAAACATAAATTACTGGTTTTGAAGCACTTCATACAGTAAGGAGGACATTAACATGTCTGTGTTCACTAAAAGATTTGGATGGTATCCAACCACAAACTGACTGAAGAAGATCAAAAGAAATGTTCTATTACCACCTATTAAAGAATAAGTCATGAGTCCTCTATTTAAAGTATTGTGCCATTGAATACTACAGCAAAAAAAAAAGTTGAATTCTGATTTTTTTCCAGGTCTTAGAAGTTATAACCTTAATAATATTCTTTTCCATGTCTTTTTAGGTGCAATATGTTAAGAAAAATAAAGTTTATCTGACAGAAATATGAATCCTCAGTTGTCCCCCAACATTTGTCCAGTTGTTAACCCTTTGAGGAGTGGGGAAAATCACAATCCACATCTGCTCAGTACTGGCCAAAAGATAATGCTGAGTCAGTAAATAAAGGACCGGAGGTAGGATCTAGTGAGAGAAAAAAGGGAACATAGGAAGGAGAGAAAGACCTAATAAGGAATGTCAGTAATGAGTACTTACACTTTTTAGGAAAAGATGGAGAAAATAGTTGGGGAGGTAGCAGTAGGCTTGAGACCAATATTGAATAATGAGCGTGGGAGGGAGAATTAGGACTTTTAAAGTAGGAAACTTGCCCTAGTGTTAGACAATTAGTGTTGGACAACTGCAATCTCAGAAGAAAATGGAACAACAATCTGGACAAAGATACTCAGAGGGAGATGAGAAATCAGAGAAGCAGAACATAGCATTAGGTAAGCAAGGAACTTCAGACAGGGATGAAGATCCAGAACGAGAGAGGGGTATTGCTGGGTTAAGTGGAGAGTATGGGATCACAGGGTCAAGCTGACAGTGAATATATGGCTGAACAGCTTTGTACAGCTTCATAAAATTGTATCATGAAGAACATCATGCATAGTTCTAGTTGGTTAGCCATGTATGGGAAATCATAAAAGATTCCTCCTGTTTATAACCATGCAGATATCAATATGGTGCTGTGAGACGCAGTGTTTGGGGTTTTATGGCTTGCAGTTAAAAAGACTGGAAAATTTAGTATGCAATGACGTAACCAAAAAATTGGACATTGGAACATACATAGAAGGAACTAATTTAAGAAAGTCTATACAATAGCTTTTCCTCTTCCACATGTAACATTTTTCTTCTGTGCAATGATGCACTCCTCAGTAAGCCTCTTTCTCTCCAGCTCTGCTTTTTGTGTCCCCTTCCACATTTTTCCCAAATTTGTTCCTGAAGAATTGCATTCAAGATGGTAAATAAGCTGAGATCCATTCAATGCCAGGCTTGGGTCTGCTGGTTCTGTCCTGCATAAGAGATACTGAAGCTGCAAATTAATGCAACTGGACATAGCTCAGATCCCTTGCAGAGATTTTATCTGGATGGACAGTGAAGTCTGCACTGAAATTTATCAGAGTCGGGTTCATTTCAGTGCTCACAGGTTTGGGTATATGTCCCCTTTATAGCCTCAGGCAAAGACAGCCATCAGACACTTACTAGGGCATAATTTTTCCCCCCTTCAGTTACACTATTAACTGAATATCAATCAGTATGGTTTCCTGGCATTGATACACTATTCGTTTACATCAGCCCTTATGGGACTGATGCAAGTTAACACAGTGTAACTCTCTTGTTGGGATCAAAGAAGTCACCTACTAGATCCCAGTAAGTGTCAAGTACTCTTTCTTTCTCATAGAGTTGTAAATTGCTTGCATGGAGCTAAAGCATATTTGACAGAAGACTTTTTAATGCGTAGAACTAGGCAGGTGATCTATGAGATGATTAAAAACATCCCAGGGGGAAAGCAACTCCCAAAACTGCATTTATATAAAAAGGCCAACGTTTAGATCATTTGCCAGATGGTAAGCTGTCATATTTACTCTTCTCAGAGATTAGAGTAGCAATAACAGCCCTTAAGCTTTGTCCCTCAGTAAGCAATACGTATGTTCCCATATGGACTAAAGTTCAAAAAAGAAGATGAAGAACAATTACATTTCATTTACCCACAGTTGTGGTGGACCCTTCACAAAAACATGTTCCATAAATGAAGACTATAGCACAGTCTCAAAAATGAATGATTCTCTTGCTCACTTCTTTCTTTCTTGTAGGTGAGGATATCATCCATCCACTAAATATAAAGTGTCTTCAGTACTACTCACTGTTCAGTAGAAGACTGAAGACCCCCAGTAGACCCCTGAAGACAGTGAGGATCAAGACATCTAAGATGTTCCACGGAGGGACAGAGAACAACTTGTCTCCTCCCCTGCCATTTTTAGCAGCGTTTTCAGAGTTTTTGAGTAATGCACATTATACTGGAATAGGCAGAATATTTTTTTTTTCCAGCCTGCAGAGCTTTCCTTCTGTGATCAGATTTTAATCTGTCTCATTTCTAATGAATAACATCACAATGTTGTATTACACAGCTTTCCAGAGAATGATTGCTACAATATCTCATCTGCCAGGAAAAGTCAATGTCTTGGCAGGCTCTTTATGAAATATCTAAATTGAACAGCTCAGATACTCTGTCATATTCTCTACCACATATCTGACAATAAAGATGTTATCAAATCTACTCAAAGCTGTGTAACTTTGCCAATGAAGGTATCCACATGTTCTGTCCTCTAAATGCCTGGATGTCCACTTGAAGAACTTCAGATGAGCCTCTAACCTTAGCCATGGAATCACTGGTCATGAAGGTGAACTAGAGGATGTCAGCTCCCATCATTATATCACACTGGCAAAACTTGCTGATGTCTGTGTTAGTGTGCATGTCACCCACAGGTCACATTCAAACCTGTTTCTGGCCTAAAATTTTAAAATTTAATTAACTTGACTGTTAGAATGAGAGATCGCGTTCCATCAGTAACGAAAATACCTATTGTTTTTGGGAAATCAGATGGAAATTGTTTCATTGACTTGGAATTTATATATTGTAGGTTTTTTTTCTCCTACATGCAAGATACAAGAAAGTTGGAAGCAGAAGTATTATTGCTCATATAATTTGCCTGTGCATGCTTAGTTTTAAAACATTTAAGTTGATGTACAAATACATATCCATCAGCACCATTTTCACTAAACACAAAAATGAGTTTTAAAGATATCCTTAAGCCTAAATTTATTTTCCAACTGTGATTCAGAGAGGCTGGAGTCAATATAGTAAAAGTTTAGGTGTTGCTGGGAAAAATGTAGAACAGATATTTCTGCAAATCACAACAGATATTTCTATTTTGTCTTGCGTAATCATTAATTTCATTAATTTAAATGGTTTATAAAAAGGAAAGGTATTTTATGTCTATTTTAACCACAAGTACAACAAGAAAATACCATTTTACCTACATTGGGTTTGCATCTTGAAGAAAGGAATGAACATTTTCAGAATTGGATAGCTGAGTTGTGCCTGACATATGTACCTAAGGACAAATAACCCTATATTCCTGTTCAGAATAAGTGACTGTCTAGATAATTGCCTATTTATTGCTGTAGTAGTTTGGTTTGTAGAAGAAATAAAGAGATAACTTTAATGTATGTTTGACAGAGTCTTCAACAAATAGCATGATGTTGACATGCAGGAAGGCTAGAATCTCATTGATTCTTCTAACCTTCAGCCTAAATATACATGCTTATACGCATTTTTTCTTGTTATTACCATCATCCACTGGTTTAAGTAGCTCTGCCTTCAGAATTGTTAGTTTTCTGATGCCAGAGGTTAAAGACTTTGTCAAAAATGTGGACTTCACTCATAACACACACTAGAGTCTTTTTAAACTCAGATAGGAAATGCAGAATTTCCTTACACTTGGAAATTCCTTAGAGTGGCTTAGACTGGACAGACACAAATGGCATCCTATAAAGGTAACATTCACCTATTTATACTTCAATCATTCAGGTTTCCGTCTCTAGACTGTGGGAACAATAAAGTATACTTAGTTTACCATGCTTCAGACCTTTTCCAGTTAGCTTCAGTAGTGGCTTACTCTTTTACAGGTCAATGTCCTTGCTTTAATTTTAGGTTTTTTTATACCATTCAGTTTATTAGGGTTTTTTAAAACCTGTTTTACACATATTTAAGTATTTGCAGGACTGTGGCTTTGATGGTCTGTCATACATATTTGATGTCAGCAATGATTTGATCTTCACCATTTAAAAGTGCTTGCTCTTGCTGTTCCATCATTTTTTCATGTTCACATGCAGGTTACGATTCATATCCCCTATGTCTAGTTTATTGTTGGCTGCACTGCATGTTAATGCTAAAATACAGTTTTAATTTTATGTGATGCCAGGAACCTAATAAATCGTAATAATCAGAGAAGGTTATTAAATTATTCTGCTATAAAATTTATTTTTCCTTTTTTCCCCCTGTGATTCATATTAAATAATGCAGATGATTAAAACAAAAAAAAACCTCAATCTAAAATGTGCAATGAAGCTAATGGAAAGATGCTCAATGCGTTTGCTACATGATAATTTACCTTAAAAGGGTTCACATGTATATCACTAAGACTGGTGCTTTAGGTACAAACATTAAACCAGCAACAGTTTTCTTTACTTTGTGTCCTTATCAGAAACTATAAAATATTTACTACATGCATGGACATTCATTGACTTAAGTAAGGCTAGGCCCTCAAAGTGAGATTTGTTAACCTTACTAAGCAATGAAATGTAGAAGTATACTATTCTTATGAAAATTTTGGCTTATTAGCCTTCTTCACAGGAAAAAAAAAAAAAATCAAATGCCATAACATAATAATCACTTTGTCTTTATTCCTCAAATAGCAGCACGTACCTTAAGCTTCTTTACACTCGTGCAAGGATCATTTGAGAAACTCTCCGTATCTGAAATCTCAATGTCTTCACCATACAGGACACCAGTCAGATCATTCCTCACCTGTCAGAAATTGAGAAAAAGGCAAGCTAGTGAACTGAGACTCATTGAGGAGGAAGCAACTGGACTATATTTATCACTGTAATGACAAGCAATGATCTCGATGATGATATATGCATACACAGGTTTGTTTTTTTTTGTTTTGCCTAAAATCTGATCAAGACACTACTCTTTTACCACCATCTACTATCAATGGGTGCATTACATAGAGAGCTTTACTATGTGTGACAAAAATTTCACAGCGAGCTCCCCCTTTGCACCACAGGGATAGACAATTCTTGTGTATTTCCAGTGCTATCAAGACCACAGCTTTCTTGTTGCCAAAGTGAAGTTTGAGACTATATAAAGGGAAAAGACTCATCAAGGAAACTCTTATGTATTCTCAGAGCTGAGGGCTGATTTGAAACTACCGTCAGCTGGTCCTAGCATGAATCAGCAGAGCTTAGCTTACATCTGTTAGGGACTGGTAAAGCTCAATGAACTCCTCTGTGCCATCCCTCTTTCTTAGTGTATGCATATTACTGCATGAGGCAGAGAGTGGTATGGTTTGCTTAAAGATGACAAAAGCAATCATCTATCAACAGAAAAATAGATGTGATATTAAACAGGAAAATTTAGAAGTGAATAAATCATATGCAGATAGTTTCCAATGACCCTGTCTATGAGGTGTTGGAATGATGCATTTTATATTTCCCTCCTAACTCCCCTTTTCCTTGATATCTTTTAAGAGATAAGCACAGTCCATTCAAAACAATCTGAAAATCTTTAATATAAAGCAACATAGTAATGTAAAGAAGAGGAACTGGAATTTGTCCTTCAAGAGTAGGAAGGTCTTCATTTGAATTGAAATAATCATAAAGTTCATATAATGAGAAGACATTTTATCCATGCGAAAATAAGACCCAATTATTGCTAAATTTCCTGGGCTGAAAGTCTGTCTCACTCATACCTAAGTAGTATACAGTAAAAGCAAGTGGATGCACTGAGACGTGAAAGGCCACAGGTGAGACTTCTGAGTTCTGCTGGCAGCTTTGCTTTCAAGAGAAACTCATCTTTTCAGTAATCCTTCAACCTTTCTTTAACATATGTTTGTGAATATCCTCCCAATTTATGCATGTTAGTGGTTCTGCTGGGTGTATTTCATGCTTTTATGTTTACCATGCAACTAATTTTTTTTTTCAGTATGCTGCTTAACTGTTCCATAGCAACACAGTTTTTGGTAAAAAAAAGAGGAACGTCAAGATTTTTGCAAATTTCTTCATGACAAAGAAGCATAATCTGGTTTCTGCAATGTAGTAATTCCATTAACTGATCCCCAAACATCATTCCACCTTTTTCGCTGTTCCCTTTAAGACAGTTTAGTAAAATTTTTTAGTTGAGCAATGAAGTATTTCCTGAAGATCATTACTACAGTGGCTGCCTTAGTTACTTCTTTCATGGCCTCTGCTTCATCTTATCCCTTTTAGCCATGCTTTAAAATTACTAAGACTTATTATTACATTATAACCGTTTACAATTATTAAAACAAGCGGACATATAGGTAATTTTTAAATTAAAAGTTATTTTATTTTACAGAAGAAACAGTCAGAGTAGTCAGTCCACCAAGCTTTGAGTTATATCCTTCATCCTTTTGTGATGTCATAAGCAGTTTTTAAGTGCATTCTGCAAAAGTGTATGCACTGACAAAAAATTTATCAGCACTGACTCCTTTTTTTTTGCTAGCATACTTGTAAAAAGGAATGATTGATACTTTTGCTGCGGCAGCACTATTAACTGCTACTTATGATACAGGTCTTTCTTGATACAAAGAAAAATGGCTTTTCTGAAACAAATCATTAGTGATAACAAAATAAAACAGATCTCTTTTGATCATAGTTTTGCTTATGTCCAAAATCCTTCTACCTTGTATAAAAGTTCACTAAAACTGTAATATGTTACTTAGAAAAAAGTGAAATTTCCCTTAGCTAACAAAACTGTACTTTCCCAAGGCATACAACTTGTTATATGCTTCTACTCCATTCTGTCCTACCTTATTCTGTAAAGCATGAATTTTTTTGGTTGCAGGTTTGCTTTTCTGATTTTTTTTTTCTTTTTTTTTTTTTTTTTTTTTTTTTTCCTGGAACTATTTCTAGTTATTCTTTTAATCTCAGAGAGATTATAATAACA
This sequence comes from Tetrax tetrax, assembly GCA_009806455.1. Taxonomy (NCBI): domain Eukaryota; kingdom Metazoa; phylum Chordata; class Aves; order Otidiformes; family Otididae; genus Tetrax; species Tetrax tetrax. The sequence continues at coordinate 222,481 of WHYT01016765.1, forward strand.
TTATTCAGCTGATCTGAGTAAAAAAAATCTGATTCACCCAACATAGTTCATTCAAATTAGACCATTAACATGAGAAAAATTATTAAAAATACACATTAAATATTATTAAAATAGACTAATACTTATAGATAGGCTTCAGTGGAGGGCACAAAGCTGACATTTGGTTAGACTTCAGCCTGTCTGCTGAGTTGTTGTGACTCTTTCCCAGAACTTGCTCATAAACTCTGCAATTGAGGTATTCAATTGCATTTTTATTTTTTTCTGAGCAACGCTTATTTAAATTCAGCCACTGAAAAATTTATTTGACATTCCCCTGCCCCATCTGCTATAAGTCCACTACTCTGTGGCTTTCAGAGCTCTTAGACTTTTCATGGAACTCCTGATTCCCAAAAGACAAACCTTATTAGATTTGGTGCCAGAGAAGTTGGAAACCTTTCTTTTCACTGCCACAATCAGATATTGGATGCTTTTCAGATGCATCTGTTGTGGAGATTCTGCCAAAAGAAAGGTGTTTCTTTCCCATCATCACAACAAGATATCAGGAGCTTTATAAGAATTTACAATGTTTCCATTGTATTTCTAGAAGACTTAATTTTTTTTTCCTCTTTTCAATGCTATGACCACTAGTCTGACAAATATAATCTTGTGCCTGGTCTGGGAGTATTTCCACTACATTTTCCAATCTTTGTTTCCTATTTCCATACTTTTTTTTTGTCCCCATCTTCGGGTTCTTTTATTTCTTTCCAAATACTCTAAAGATCTCACAGAATTGAAACTTTGAATTTTTTTTTGGTTTTTCTTCCTACAGATGTTCTTCATTTCTTTCAAATAAATTTAACTACAGAATCTTCGTAGGCTTGAGTCCAACATCAGAATTTGCAAAGCCTCACCTCCAGTTCTAGAGCTGCCAATTCCTGTAGCAAATGTTGCAATTTTGGATTACATTTGTGAAACTGAGAATACAAATTGCTGCATGTTTTGTTCTAGCAGATGCTTGCAGTCCTGGAAAGTGTATCGCCAGCAGTATAAGCAGTTTTAGAGGTCAGCAGTATTTTTTTTTTTCACCAATTCTGAGTAAAGAAAATTGTAAAATACTGTACTTCTGCTTTTTTATTGTATATAACAGGATAATTTCAACTGGAGGAAACCACTGCAGAAAGTTGTGACAAAACTGTGTTAAGCTCTGGTGAGGATCTGCAGTTCCTAAGTAAATCTTGCACTGACTCATAAAACAGAGTAGTACAATTCCATACAGTTTTAGTCCCTTGTTAACCATTTAATGAATGTTGTAGCTGTACGTCTGCTTATATAAATTTTACACACTTCAAAGGCACCAACATTTCATTTTCCCAAAACAGGGATTACCAGACCTGATCGTCAATAAAACCCGGAAGGTTTCACAAATCACTGCTTAGACACCCCAGGCCTTCACTCCCAGCAAGGAAGAAAAAAAAACAAAAAACAACAACAACCCACCAAACAAGCACTTTTACAGCGCTCTGTGTACAAAACTAGATGAAATCAGTATTTCACCATGCTACACATTTAATAGATCTATGTGTGGTCAACTTCAAAAATTACTGGGGTGCAAATTTGCTTACCCAGCAGCAAGCCCCCAGAAGTGAAAGGTTTATATCATGTGTAAGGGACACGCATTTGGAAGAAGAATTCAGCCCCTGTGCTTCAGGCAATGGACAGGACGCAAGAGAACTGTCTTTTATTCCTCATTCTGCTAAAGCTGTTCTGTGATACAGCTCATATGACCTAAATAAGATTTTAAAATTTGCTACTGTGTCTAGCTGTATCTTTTTTTTTTCTGTGAAGTGGATGGCAGCAATGCTTGCCTACCTCATAGCTGTTGTATCAAATTCAGTGATGTTTGAGAGGCAAACAACAAAGTCCCTGACCCTGCACCCGTGAAGGAAGAAATACAGGCATTTTGAGGAGCCAAGAACTCACATTGCCAAGAAAGAAATTAATTTCTTTAATCCCCAGCAAATTGAGAGAGTAGACAGAATGACTAAATGGGCTGTAAAAATAAAATATGAGTGTAGACAACACTCTTGCAGTCTGCATCAGGAAGGGTGAATTTAGGTTTAAGGAAAGGAAGCGAGGCCAGCTGCTCCCTAAGGAAGGGGGACACAAGTGCAATAACAAAGTCCCTGGACCAGGGACCGCACCAGCCAGTGCCCCAGCAAGGGGAGCCGGACAAGGTCGGGGAAAACAGCCATTTTCAGCCATGAGGCTAGACGTCCAGGCAAATTCACAGCAATAAGGCAGGTCCAGGGTAAAGCTGGGAAGTCCATGCACAATTCTGGGACACGATCAGGTCTGGTGAGAATAGCCAGGGTCAGACACAGACCCGTGATTGCTGGGCAGGTCTGTGCCAACAAGACAAGTCGAAGGACAAGCCAGGAAATGAGTCCAAATCAACAGGGTCGATGCCAAGCATGGCTGTGATGGAGGGAGAGAGAGAGACCAGCAGTCCCACAGCATCCCTGGGGCAGGAACTGATGGCACTGGGCTGCACTGAAACAGGGTCCTAGGTCATGGGCAGGGAGAGCCTTGGGGGGATGGTCAGGGGCAGAAAGGGCTTTTGGTGCTCTCAGGGCACCCAACACTGACTTTCATTTGTTGGTATGTTTTTTACTTCCAGTATGATCTCTGTATGATGATTCTCTGTCTACAATCCCTACCTCACAAAGATACAAAAGCGTATTAATTTTGGTTTAGGTGAACAGGGATTGCTCACTGCAGTGCGATATTAGTGCGAGCACCTGCTCACTAGTAGGTGACCATTTGACCACAATATTTCATTTTTATCAAACCAATTTTATCCCTTTTCCCAGGAAAATAGTGAAGAAAGGCAATATTCCTGATGAACTGTCAATCTAATGATGACAGTTTGGATTCAGGGGTCTCCACCAATCCACGGTTCAAACTAGGTTTCAGATTATACACGTAAACACACAGTTTGCTCATTTAATCCTAAGTCTGCCAGTTACAAAATGAATTTAATAATTTTTAGATTAATCATACTACTTTGCTTTTAACAGATATTTCCGATGACCCTTTGGTTCACTAAAGCTGCATGTAAGTACTGCAAGCTAAATCCTTGTTGTTCAGGGCAGTCTAATCCTACCAGATGTTGATCATAAGAGACTCCTAATGAATGAGAGCTGGCCAGACCAGATGGATTATACAGTCAGATATTTTACTAAGATTTCCTGTTGCTGAGATTTATACTATGTACTTTAAAATGTTGTACTGTAGGAGTTTCAGTATATAGATATAAATATATGTGTACAAAACAAATGCACAAATTATACGAAAAAAAAATTTCCTCATTACATGGACAAAATGCAAATTGTGAGCAATTGGAAAGGACAGCTTAAAATTTCTGGGATTAGTAAAGACAGAGAGATCTCACCATATACCATGCATTACAAGCTAACATAATTATCCCTATTTTCATTCCAATGAAAAAAACACAGTACTCATATTTAGAGGCTTAGAAGCACTGAGTGAAACTTACTTTCAAGAAGTTTTGTACTGTACCTGGATAAAATAAATTGTGTAATACTAAATACTCATACTTGTCATTGCCCTTAGAGAAGAAAACTACTTTCATTGATATACACATCATATGGGATTACCAATACGAAAAAGGAAGTAGAACCTTATTTTGAGCAGAGAGATAAGAAAAAACAAACAATAAGCACAGATAATCCAAAAGAAAACAGTAAAGTATTATTTTAGGTATTAGGAAAGAGTCCCACCTACAGGAAAATTAAAAAGATAAGTAACAGAAAAGGAGAAAAAAAAAACAGAGATGCATTGGATTTCCTTTTTTGTTCAACAGAAATCAGATATTTTTTAAAAAATTACGTATTGTGTGTGGTTTTCAAGATGAGATGGAGGGAAGAAGGAATTCTGGAACATTGGGCTTCTATTTGCGAAAGCTGAGTACAGGCTTTCATGAAAGATATTTCTTTTTTCAATGAAGTAGGACTGTAGCACATGGATCTAACCATGCAATCAAACAAATACTATCAATGTAATTCTTGCCTGCGAGAAGCACCTGAGTGTTTCAGACTGAGTGTTTTGGACTAGAGTAATAATACAAATACTAACAATAATGGAACAAAAAATGTTAATCTTTCTCTCTTCTGCCTGGAATGTCAACATGGTAAATATGACTTCAGATAAAACCTGCATATACATGACTACCGTAGAGATCATATCTATTTAAACATAAACCTTTATAAAATCACATATAAAATGCTTTAATTTTCCCCAAAATTCTCTAAAGTAAAAAATTTTCCTTCTTATGTTTTTTGGTCACAGAAGCTGAACGTAATAATGAACTCTGATGTTAAGTCTGTGGGTAAAAAGAATTAATAGAAATTTAGAGTTCCTGTGGTAGGTGCGATGTTTATTAGGGGGTTTTAAGCTAACTTACAAGCAGTTCAAATTAGAAGGTGCTTTCTTTGCAACAAAAAAGATAAAATCAATCCATCTTAGCAAGAGGTAGATCACTTGGTATCAAGTTTTCAAAGATGCCAGCACAGCGAAATAAAAATTTAGCTAGGAACAAGACATATGAATCTGCATTATGACAAAGTATGAAGAGATTAGGTTTGACTTAATCTACAAGCATGTTAAAGACTTGCACTATAGGTTCAGCAGGACTTTGACCACTCTGAAGAAAAAAAACTCTCTTCAAAAAAACTCTCTGTACAGCAAGATGTGCAAACACACAACTCAGTGGCACAACACGGAAAGAAAAAGCATGGTACATTCCTTATAGGAAAAAATGCATAAAGCATTGCAACGCCAGAAAGGATCCCAAAGATAGCAGGCAAGGATTGAAAGTTAATGATATATGCTATAAGAAATAACAGCAGTTCACATTTCAGGGGTGCTGATGAAGAAAAGTGAAGAAAAGATACACAAAATATACTTCTGGTTCCTTCAGTGTGAAAGACCCTCTACAAATCTGAAGGCACCGTGGTTGTAGTGGCTTCCAGATAAGCAGGACAACCACTCTTCTACAAGTTTTTCAGGCTTGACTTTTAGAGATAGCAGAACAAAAGCAATTTGGAAGATGTAATATTATACAACAGTAATTTTCATGACAGGTACTATGAAAGTAAATATAGGCCATATTGAGAATAGATTATTTAATAATTCGTAAACCAATGCCAGAAGTACAAGTAATTAAGCAAGAAATTAGAAATGCTTTTTTATTAAAGCAGGTCAATGTAATGGTACTACTGAAAGTCGGTGCGAGTATTCAAGTAACTAGGAATGCTGAAATACTGAACACTTCATCTGAGAGGGAATGTAGATGCAGACAAATAAAGCCACACCATATTATTATATTGGAGTGTAATTAGAACATAGAAGGTAAAATATAGAATATATCTGGATCTTTTTCTGACAAATAAAATTTCACAAGCTTTAGAGTACGTGTTTAGACAAAAAATACTTAGAGAAATAAAAAAATATTTAAAAAAATACTTTGAATACACAGTAAATCTGCTTTACATTGAGGAATTTGGTCTAGATTAGGAAATAAGAACAGAACAAGATGGAAAGTCTCATGCTATCACAGAAAAAAAGAATAAATCACAGCTTAGAAAACTATAATGAATTTATTTTGAAGCAAACACTATTACACCACCCTCAAAATCATTTCTGTAGTAATTTTCATGTAGCAAATAGACTGTTTGATTACTGAACCAAAAATTAGGGACTCAACATCTAATTACATTATTACAGGTGGACAATGTAGAGCACTCATTAGTAATTCTTACATCCACTCACATTTCAAACACATTTATTACTCAGAAAGAGCCCATTTACCAAAACAATTCTGAGCAGAATTCATTGAGAGGGATAATTCAAACAAAGCAACATGAACGACAATTAAATAAATTTATAACTGCAAAAGGAGGTGTCTATATGTAAAATCCTCCTTGATTAAGCAGAATGAAGGCAATAGTAACAGTTACAGTCTCTCCATCCATGATGGATGAAATATTTTCTATTCCAACATTAACTAGGAAAGATGTTACATGGATATTGCCAAAATTAAGATAAATGAGAATTTCTAAGGAATGAGTCATCTCATCCATAAGTAGATGTTGAAAACAAGTGAGATGAATTGCACCCTGGAAGTGCCTCTGTCTTTTCTCCATTATCTATAAATGGAGCTTAGATGACTCTCAGATATAGAGTTACAGACAGCTGTAGCTGAATCTTAGGTCTCAAAACCTAACCCTGTCTCAAAATGGTGTTCCAGTACTGGTAGTATCCAGTGAAACTTAGAAACCCCAAGGATCCCTTACCTTCATAAAATGTTCTCAGGACTAGGTCACAGGAGTGGGCTACTTCCCTGCATCCTGTTTTAATCTGACCACCTAATTGCCAAGGGAGAGCACACAGTATCATCTTCCACTTCTTGGCTGGTAGAGAATCATGGAATCGTTAAGGTTGGAAGGGACCTTTAAAGGTCATCTAGTCCAACCCCCCTGCAAGGAGCAGGGACATCTTCAACCAGATCAGGTTGCTCAGAGCCTCATCCAACCTGGCCTTGAATGTGTACAAATCATGGGTTTTGTGAAAAGTTTGGAAGTCTTTATCTATCTGAGATTTTTGTTTCAGAAAACCTGAGCCAAGTTTCAAGTTTTACCGTGCACTCAGTTGCTGTCCTGGAACTAGTTACTTACTAACGGTTTAATTGGATGAGACTCAGGGAACTATGTCAACATTCATGAAAAACCTCTGTATCCAGAAGTAAGTGTTGTTATCAACTGAAAACTATGAATACAAGCCTCAGTGGGAAACTAAAAAGAAAGAAATGTTTACCTAATATAAAAATTGGATGACATTTTGATGAAAGGGAGATTATAAAAAACATACCTGTGAGAATACAGATGATGTGAAATTATTACTATTTCAATAATCCTTGAAAACAGCAATCCACATTCCTCAGACTTCCTAAATGATGAAAGGTCAGCAATATAACGCTAAGATTTAATTCTGCTTTATGCCTGAAATATGAGAATAGTTGTTCTCGTGGCAATACACTGGGGTGTTTGGGCTTTAGGCTTTTTAGGAGTTGAGGGACAGGTTTGCTTAAAATCTAAGAACAATTTAATACAGCATTTCTTAACTTACTTTCTACTTGGCAATGTGGTGCTCCAAACACTTCTGTTTAGATCAACTTTTTTTAAAAAAAACCTCTGTGGTTTAAACTTCATAAGTATATAGTTTTTCTTCGAGGTGAAAACGGGAAAACAGACACCACTTCAGAGATATAAGATCACCACATAATGTTGCACCAAATGATAATGCTAATATAAATAGACATAATTTTACTGTATGAACCATGCTTCAGCCTCCTGTTCCTTCTTGCTGGAAAAATTCAGGAGAAGTTACCTTTTATCTCTTCTGACCCAAATAGGTTCTGCTATATTAGAAAACTAAATTAGATGATAACTGGAGTGATACTACTGAGCAGAGACAAGTAATCAGGAGATTTCAACAAATATTTTTTCTTCTTTTTCTCCATTGTACATCATTTACATTCAAAGTACTTCTTTCCCTTGCACTTGTCTATTAAATTGTCCCATCCTTTTCTGTTTTCTTAAGACTGGAATTTTGTAGCACATTTTACTGAGGACTGTAACTTTAATCGGTTTGGAAACTAAAGTTAGAAGAAATTAAACTGAAGATACATGACACTAAAGTAGCAATGCATTACTTACAGTGTTACATATTGAAACTTTATACTAACATTTGATTTTCAAAAATAATTGAAAAAAACTTTTGGAGTCTTTAAAGTAAGAAGCGTAACATACTTATTAACTTTCTTCTCTCTTATAAACTCAGAAACTCACTAATACCTTTTCTGTGATCACTGAAATTAATATCTGGGGAAACAACTGATTTGCAAACCCAGATGCCCACCTTCTGCACATGCAAGCCCTACTGACCTGATCATTCTGTCAAAATGCTTCAGAATCAGTTCTCTGTGACAGATAAAATCTTTGCTTTATTCATATTTATAATGCAGAAAAATAAAATAAATTCTCAAGTATTTCTGAAGCACAATTTTCTTTTGCATCCTCTCTGGTTTTGGGACCCAGCAAACCTGCAGCAGCTCAGACTTTACAAAGCATGAGTGTGAATCTGGCTGTAATTGTTGGAATCAAGAGTTTGCACTCACTCATCTGTACTGGAGGAACTGAGGAGTTATGCAATCATGAAGAACTGAGATACCGTCAGCCTTTCAGGACAATCTAATTCCTTTAGGCTTTTGAGCCTACAATCCAGAAGAAGGTTCAAATCCACAGTTTTAGTAGTGGCACTGTTTACAATGGGAACCACGTTCTTCAATTTGAATCTCCTCACACTACTCCATATTTCAAATGATACACATACTATCTTACAACTTAGCTGAAAAGCTACGTAACTTACGCTATGTGGGGGAAAAGATCTTTCCCAGATTCCTAACTACGGTGTCATGTATAGAAAGAATTTTTATAAATTCCATCTGTAAGTCCCAACTAGTGCCCAAGTCTTAACTTAGCTGTTAGTACAGAGCCTCCTATGGTATTCATTCAAGTAAAACTCTTCTCTATGTCTTTTGAAGACATCCTGTAATGAGTACTTAATGCTACGATTAAAACCTTTGTAGGATGCAGTTGGCCCAGCCTTTAACTGCATGAAAAATAATCCCCCTGAAAAGTATTTTCATTAGTTGCAGAACAGAAAATTCTGAGGCAGAACACTTCTTTAAGAATGAATCCTTGATGACTTGATTCTACCAAACAAGCACAGACATGATGGAGTATGCTGTCCCACTTGAAACATGGATTTGTTAAGAAATTTGAGCTATTTAGCAGGTCACCCTTAGTGTTTTGGTAGTTACCAAGCAGATTCTACTGCTAAAGATGAAGCTTTTGTTCAGAATAACACAAGAATAGGCAGGAAGACAATACACAACCAACATTTATTTTTAATAAAGAAACAGAACAAGACAGCAGATGTTTGACCACTTTCAACAGCTCCAAACTCTTCTGTTTCTTAAAGCACTATATTCATATGTAAGATTTTCTATGCCAGACCAAGCAGGCCAGGAAAAAAAAATGTCCATAAAACGAATGCATTATGGTCTATGCCCTTAATATGGGCTTAAAGCATACCGCAACAGAAAATTTGCCCTAAGCAAGAGCTGAAGATCCAGAATACCATGAAGATCTGGCTAAAGTCAAAGTAACTATTATGATCCATGTCCTTCCCTTTTCTTTTTTTTGGGCCATCAGTGCACCAAACACCACCAATTAAGGTTTTAAATAAATGAGAGGTGTACCTTCAAAACAATTTCCCCTCCATCTGACCTGCAAATTAAAATCAAGAGTTTGCTGACTTGTTCAGTAGTGTTGTTAATCACCTCTTTAAGGAAGAGACATTAACCCTAAAGAAAACTGAGGCAGCGATTTCTGCGGAAGCTATCTCCATAGAAGGAAGCAGCAGCCACGTAGGAGCTGTGTGGTAGCTATGCACCTACCTTTGACTACTGCTGCTACCAGATAAGGACAACAGTGGCCAAATTCTGCCCTACTATTAATCTGACAACTATTATTCACTGTAGGAAACCTCACTTGAGTATAGCTATTAGTGAATCCTTCCGGAAGAAATGTCTTGATTTTACTGATCTGTTTCCAAACCAAAAAGAGGAGAGGAAGTCCTGGAAAATGTCAGAAACGCATAAGAAGTTGAAGCGGATCACACACAGAATTAACAATACCTAACATTTAGTTAACATGATAATGCCACACATTGCCTCAGGAAAAAGGATAAAATGAAAAATAAAGCTGGCAAACTCAAGACTAATAAAAGACATTCAGGCATATGATTTCAACTACTTAAATGTATTTTGAAAAGGTGCCATGCACTTAATACAAAACCACATTGTGCTTTCCTAGGAAGCCCTCAAAGTTGTCACCTTGTCACTTTTATGTAGTGGCAAATTGAAGTTCAAGGCTGCTTAAAGGAGTGAGAAAGTTGCTAAAGTCTGCAACAGAAAAAATAGTTGATGGTTAAATGGCACTCTTTAGCATAAGGTGAGTTACATTGCTTGCTGTCACCTGGGGAGAAGCAAGTTACAGGCTAAACTATTATTTTTGCTTCTAATCTCTTTCTCTCTCTCCCGCCTTCCCCCTAGGAACAGATAATGGCACTATCATTTATTACATTGCTGATTTTCCCAAATACATCACGAGAGATATGACTGTCCTCTGCTGAAGGCTTTGGAGAGTAATCACTTCTGTTAAAAAAACCCAAACTGTAAAATGTGCAGAAGCCATAACCACATTCTTTTTGGATAGGAGGAATTTAGGTAGGCAAGCTAGCTAATAGCTCAGTTAACCCATGCTAGTTAAATTAATCCAGTTAATACATACTATGCTAACTTTAAATTACAGTCACTTTTTAATCTGAGTTAAAGTAAGGTAAAGCAAGATAGAGTAATGGCTTTATTAGAACATTTTCATCCTATTTTCTAGGACTACTAGATTATTAAACATGATTTCAGAGTCTCGGGATTATCCCTTGGTCCTCCAAGTTTAAAGAAAACAGGGAAGCTATGTTAGCATTTTTTTTGAATATTGAAGAAAACCTTGCAGCAACATTTCCTGCAATGGTGTATGACTGTTAGTTCACACTTTATTTACTTCAGAATCCTCAGAAGGATGCCATATGGTGGTGATAATTTACTGTACTTGAGCGTCTCGGTTTGATTCACATACTTCCTCCACTGAGATTTCAATTGTCAGATGAAGCTGTACTACAGTTACCTGTGAAAAGTCCTCCCAGAAAAGAAGTCTCCCCTAGCTCTGGTACACATCTTTTTGAACCCTTTAATGCCTTGGTTAATTGTTCTTGCTCTTTCTCTTCTCCTTTGGCACTTACATGTTCTGAAACTTTTTCCTTCTAACATCTTTTCCTTAAGCTTTTAAAATCACTGTAATATTTGGTATGTCTTATATTAGCTCTTTTATAAATAAATTTTGGCCATTATTTTATATTATTCTGAATATGCACTATGCTGCATCTTGGTATATTGTCTTAGGCAGCCTTACTGTGGTTGTACTCATTCTTACAGCAATATAGTTTAAAATACCATGGTAGCATCTTTTAATTTCATCGACTTCATATTCCTTTTTCCTACAGAGGAATCCTCTAGGGTCACATTAAAACAAGTTACTTGGTCTAAGACAGTAAAGCCCATTTTATCGATGACTGGAAAATTATACAGAAATACAAGCAGTTTATCAGTACTGTCTGAGATGATGTCCCTAATTCAGTATGGAAACCAGAAGATAAAATCTTCTAGGTTACCTGAGAATTACTTGAAGTGTTTTACCCTATAAATTAAGTAAGTAGTTTCATTCTGTGTCTTTGGGCAACTTCAGGTGGTGAAAATCATGTCTCTCTGTTACGGACTGGTGATCGTCTCCTTGACCATGTGTGCTAACGCTTTTTATTGTCGCTGCCCTTTACATTTTAACATTTTGATTGTGCCTGGCATTCACAGAACACCTGGACTCAGACTTTACCCTTCTGTATCCCCACAAGAACTAACAACAATCAGGCATGAAAAAATGTTCTGTACCTTCATAAGCATATGTAATGCTTTATTTTACCTCTCTCAGGGAGGAGAGAATACACGTGGCGTCATTAAGGGTTATGCATTTGACTTCACCAGATTTGAACAATCCCCTTAAAAATAACTTCTATCTGTTTCTGAGTTTTAAATACATTCCATGCCATTTGTTATACATTTTTAAATGGTCTGAAAGATAATACCATTTAGCACTTTTTTTTTTTTTAAATGTAACATTAATATCCTGTAACATCAATCTTCCTCCTTTAAACAAGAAAGAGATGTAGAAGCAGAGGGAATAATCCCAGTAGCCCAATACAAGCAAACTCTGTTCTGGCAAGAAGCAGCTGTGCTGGACTGGGAGTTATGAGAAAGGCATTCATTTTGTCTAGATGAAGTTCTTTTTTTTTCACACAACATTTCTGTTAAAGCTGTGCAGGCATATTTAAATTTAGAATTGCCGATCCTTCAATCTGAATAATTCTTTAAAGTTTCATCTATTTACTAATTTTATTGCCCAGAGACCTTGGTGGATAATATCTGGAGAAGCTTGTTTCCATAAAACTAGAGGCACTCCACAATACCAGATATATAAGTGGCATGGGAGCTTTTTAGAAACTACTATGATATCTCTACAGGAGACATTTCACCATTTCTACAGACCATTCATCACTAATTTGTGTGACTAAATGTTTTAAATATGAATCCATTGACATGGAACCAGATTTTCCTGCACATTATATGAATTCATCAAATTAAGGCGAAGATAAAAGGTACTACTGATATTTGGGTCTAAAAAGGTATAATAGTGAAAGGAGGAGAGGAATCCTCCCTCTTTCTCTTGCCCTCTCCACCACCAATTGTCTAGGTCACCAGGTGATATGATCCCCGTAAGTATGATCCTAAAGGAGAAGAGAAATTAAGAAAATGAGAATATTGTATAATGCAGTGCATCTTTTAGTTTCCTATCCTTCCTCCAAACTGATAGAATAGAGTTTAATAGATTAATTTTCAGCTTACAAGGGGAAGTGACATGCAAATATCTTCATACAGTGCAATGTGATTTAATATCCTCCATTATTTTTAAAAATCTTTGTTGATAAGCAATATAGCAATATAACCAAAACTTAGTGATATAGCAATTTGAAGGTCTGGTTCTAAGTACAGTTTATTTTAAGACTTGTTTTTAATGGCTGCTAGCTGGAAATCGTACTTCACAAAGAGATGTAGATCCAAATGGAGGGCATACATCAATGGCTACACTTACTAAACCATGATATTAATTTTTAAGTCTCATCCACCAATTATGCAATGGGTTTTTGTTGAATTTTGACTAGTAAGTTTCCATCTTCCCTGATGGCAATCAGTTGTTCTTGCAAATTAATCAGACAGTGTTGCATTTTTATATATTTAACAACTGGGTTCGAAACCCACTGAAACTCTTGTTGTGAAGATTTTTTAATAGGCTAGAAAATTCAGTTTCCATGTTTTTTAAGTGGACAGATATTAGAGTATTTATTGGGTGACTGGCTTGCATCATTTTTGGCAACAAAAGCAGGCAATAGTCAAAACATTTACAAAAATCTTCTTCCAAAATGTCCTCTCCATAGCACAATTTTCTTGTGAAGAGCAGTGACTTTCTCACTCTTTGTTAAAGCGTCACCTTCACGTTGAAGGGACACATTAGGTGTTTATTTTTTGAAAATATCTGCTATACAGCTTCTGTCATCACAGAAAAGCTCAGCAAGATTGGAACACTTGACTTTTTGTATAAGAAAAACGTGTAACGTCTTCAAGTTTGACAACCCTTTTAAGCACTTCACCATAAGAAAACCAGTGAACTTCTGAAGGGTAAAAAAGATGTTGTGGTCACTCCCCACCTCATTATAGAGTATTGTAAATGTTCTACTATTTAAAGGTCTTGTTTTTATAAAATTAACCACATTGATACCACCCTGCAGCACTCAATGCACTCCCAGCTCCAACTTCTTTGCTGCAAGAGCTTGCCCATGACTGACACAGTGAAGGCATCTCACATGTGATGCTAGCTCTGTAACCTTGCCCTGAAATACATTTTTTGTTCCAGTCAATGCAGCTGCTCCATTAGTGGTTACACTTACACAGTTTTTCCATAAAACATTGCTCTTATTAAAGAAGTCACTTGCTGTTGAAAATGTGTCTTCTTCAATTAGTGGCTCACAAAAAAAAAAAAAGTATCTATTTCATTATTGAAGCAGAATCTGGCAAAGACCATAAGCTGAGACACATCAGAAATATCTGTACTTTCACCCAGCTGCATAGCAAATCTCCCACACTATGTAATTTGTTCTTTCTTCAACTCTTCTGTGCATCTTCCAACAGTATTTGCTGACACAGGAATGGAATTCAGTTTGTCACTATATTGTTTTCCATGCATTATTTCAGTCATTTTTACTGCAGTAGGAAGAACAAGTGTTTCCCCAATAGTACATGGCCTTTTTTTGGTCTTTTACTATTAAGCAAGAAACCTCAGAAGATGCTTTTAAACATTCATCATTATCTTTAGTTATGTAAAGTACTAGACTGAGTATCACATGACTTTAAACATCACTGAAAAAAATTTAGAGGTTTGTCTTCATATTCTGGATGCTGAATTTTTAAATGTTTTTCTGATCATGATGGCTTCATATACTACCAATATCTAATGTCTCAAGGTATAGTGTACACTTAGGGCAAGGTTCATTATTAGCAACTGTAGCTATAAATACGTATTTCAATTAGTCTTCTTGATAATTCAGCTCTTTTTTTTTTCTGGTTTCTTGTCAGATCTGGTTAGCTTGTCATTTTTTTTTTACCCATGGTGTCAGCTCTGCCATTTTCTTCTTGTTCACTTGTGCTGGCATTATCAGTATTTTCTTCAATCTGCAATTTCTTTGCAGGAATCTTTTTAAGCTACTTGTCCATTTTGTAGCTTAGTAAAAACCACATAATATAATCTCTAAATCTACTTAAGTGGGGGCATGCAAACTGTAATACATCACAAGATGCTGAAAGTGTACGTATGTCAACCCCTCCATGTTGTGGAGTACCCAGTCTTCCCTCAGGGCACCTCATGAACCCTACATGACCATCTGACATATGGACCAACTGAGTGAACCAGTGTCAATCTGTGTATTAAATATTAGTAAAGGTTAATTTCATCCTTATTTTTTTAAAGATAAATATAAATATAAATGGAAGTTCAACTATTTTCTTCCTGCACACCAACGGATTGTCTTGCACATACCCAGGGGTGCAGAACTCCCCATTTGGAGACCACTGCTCTACAGGATCCTTAGCCCTACCCGCAGCTAGCAGGGCACAGTTCAGACTTTGCCAGCATCTATCTGGATTGCAGCACGAATTGAAGGCAATCTGTGCCCACCTGCAAAAAGACATACACTTCAAGACATATGCTTATAAAAAAACACATATGCTTAAAGTACCTAGAGTCCTTATATGCTCCTCTCCCATGACTAGAGATAGCCAATTCTATCCAGTTTTTCCACTAAAAGCAATGCCAAGAAAAAACTCAAAATTTAGAGGAAAACCATAAGATTGATTTGCAATTTGGAAATAGACTGTACAGTAAGAAAGTAAATGAGCTCTAAGATGGATTAAGACAGAACTGAATCATGACGATCCAGTCTGTACATGATAAATTACCTACTTAAGGAGATTTTCTTACTCCAATCTCTTTAATCTAGCAGACAAAAATACATAAAATACAGTGACTGGAAGTTAAAGATGAAATAAAACACATTTTTAATGTGTATTGCTTGCCATTAGGACAGTGATGAAGAATTTAGTAAATTTCCCAGCCTTCTTGCGCATGACAACATGGGAAACAATAGGATTATACATATATGAATTAGATTCTGTAGCATTTTTCTTTAGCAAACTAAGAAGACATCTGGGTTTTGACTATAGAAGAATGAATTCATGCTAGAGATGTAATAAAGCTTTCATATTTTGGACTTCTTACTGGCATCCACTCTAACTCCGTCTCCAAAAGATACCCTTCATTTATTTGCACCTCAATGTCTATGTTGACAAAATAAGAATAAATACCCATAGATAACAAAAATATCAAGTTATTTTTAACTATTTAAGACCTATGGATGATAAACATTGGTGACTTCCATTTCCCTGGCAGGAACCCAAGCACAAAGCAGTAGCATGATGTACTGGGCCTGGCTGGAGTGCAGTTATGAAGTCAACTTCTTAACAGCAGCATGTGTGGTGCTGTGCTTTGCATTTGCAGCTAAAACAGCCATGACAACTCACCGGTGTTTTGGCCATTGTTAAACAGCACTTGCACAGTGTGAAGGCTTTCCGTCTCTCACCCACCCCCAAAAGTCAGTAGGCTGGGGAAAGGCAAGATGCTGGGAGGAGACACAGCTGGGACAGTTGACCCAAACTGACCAAAGGGATGTTCCATACCATATGATGTCATGCTCATCAATAAAAGCTCAGGGAAAGATTTTTACACTATGCTACACAACACTGTATTAAGATTGACAGGTATGTAACAGGCTTTTAAAAGCAAAATAGCAATATTTTAATGCCAGAAGGAAATGTATCAATCATGCAGTCTGAAATCCTGCAAAATAGAGGGCATAACACTTTAGTCAGAAAGTACTGCATCAAAACCATGTAATGGAGGTTGACAGAATCTCAGCCTTAACAAACAAAATTATTTTTGAAAGTCCTTTCTGTCTTTGAGACAGGTGAGAACATTTACTTTTTATTGCAGACATATTCTCAGGATCACATTTGGAATCTCAGGTCCCATAGAGCTTAGCATTTCCTTATAAAGTATTTAGCTTTCCTTCTTTTACAGATACAAGTTTGCAGACAGGTCTAACTACAGCTGAGAATTTTTTCCTTCCTTGCATTGCTAAATGAAATGCAAACATCCATACTGTGTACACCTGAAAATACCTGCATTATTTTTCCTTTCCTGTCTTTCTTTCTTAATTAAATTTTACAGGAAAGAGGTCTTTCATACTGATAATTGAAAATGTATGTGCATTCAGTACAAGTCTACAATTTTATTTTAAATTGACATAGGATTTCTACCATTGTATCAAAGGATGTGGGAGCCTTGTTTAAAGTTACCTGGATTTCTAGTAAATGTAAATCAGTTAATCATGAATTACCATAGACTGCTAAACATTCATTCAGACAAAGTGATATTTCCACAAGAGAATAAAAATTAATCCATTTAATTGCATTTAACCCTTTTCTTCTTATGCAAATATGTTAAGCCACTATTCAAATCCCAGTATGTTCCATATTTCAGCTGGAACTGCCTGGTTTGTTGACTTTGATTACTGTCACAAAACACCAATCGATGAGAATCGCTGTCACAACATAGCAATGCTCTACTGTATTTTTTTGTAAGGGACTACAGAGAAGGGAGGTTAGAGGAAGTGCTAAGAGGCTAATATCTGGAAAAGACAGATTAAATGTTGATACTTGTGTCCTGTTGTGCTCAGAAGTTATGGAATTGGTGAGTTATCTGCCCGTTCCTGAAGGGCAATGGGGTGTTTAATTTCTCCCTTTACTCCTAAGCATCTTCTAGCACTGACCCTACGCGTTCTGAGTTCTTGGAGCCAGACTGCTTCACTTCAGCTTTATGGTGGTTTCTCCCTGGACTCCTCCTTAGTTGTAACGAAATCAGAAAAACGAAATATTGCTTTTCCTGCAAGGATCAACACTATATTTGTGGAAAATATTTTCCTGGAGTTGCTTAGAGAAGGCTTTGTCTGCTTCCTTGTGCTGACTGGGTGGTAACAAGCTCACACCACAGGCTCACTTCTATTGGCCTCTCTGGTTCTCCCAAACTCTCAGCCAGAATATCTCATCCCTCCCATAGAAGAGATCTGTGTGTCCAAGCTGCTCCTCCTCATTCTTTGCCTGTGTTTCCTGTTGAGCTTGCATCCATCCTCTGCAGCAGACCAGCAAAGTAAATTCTCCCACTGTCTCTCAGTTGTTCCAGTGATGGAGTGTGGTGACTTTACGTGCATAGCTCAAGTTCCTCCTGCTTGTTTCCCAAGCTGTATGCATGTGTGTACATTTGGGGCAGGTGTCCCTTCATGCTGCTTTATTGTGCCTGAAATCTGTCTTGTTCCCAGGACCTTGCACCCTGTGCCTTTGACCCCTGCCTACCATTATCTCACTCAACCATGGGTTATAATCTCCCTCCTCTGTGGTTCCAAGTTTAAGTTAGCCAATGGAAAGCAGTAGGAACCTGGACAGTATCACCTCAACTTAGGGTGAGAGGTGTCCAAGGTTATAAAGGAAACCTAAATGATTAGCTTAGGCGAGACACCACTGCTTAGGTGGCTAACATTACACAAAATGAATCTCAAGCACAGAGCAAATGGTGCATTATGGCCTTGAGGAATCAGTTTTTCTGGCCTGATTTCAGCTCATCGTTAAAGCTGAAGCTTTACACGGGTCAAGCACCTTTCATAGAGTGAATATTTAAGAGGACCAAGTCTGAATCTATTTTTCTTTACAAGAAAGATGGAAAAAGGTCTGTTTTACCAAGCCTCTTCAGAATCAATCTTTACCCAGTTTTGCAGTTAAAGATTTGCCTAAGGGTAATGGTCAACAATACACAGGAATCCTGCCTGAGAAAGAAAGACTCAATCAGAAGTAAATCAAGAAATTGATGGCAAGGATTTTACACAGAAAAAAAAAAATTAAAAAAGACAGTTATGAAAAGCATTTTAAGGAGAAAGCTTAAGCTAAATAAGGCAGTCAGGGTGGGGGGATTTCTTTAGTATTTTATTTGTAGAGCTGCACAAAGGAACAGTAATTCTAAGATAAAAGAAAAGCCGAAAAAACAAGGTGAAAGAATGTTGACAAGTTCTTGCTTTTTGCCTTTGACAAGCATTTGTCCTAAAGTGTCTAATATGCATATAAAAAAAAGCATCCATGAAATCATGGGTGATAGAATCCATCACAGAAACCTTCATAGCAAGTACCACGGTCTTCCATTTCAGCAAGATGGAGAGGCAAAGCAAACCAAGTCTGAGGGCAGACCTCAGGACTGGTTGCAGAAGACTGACAAGGGTAACACAGAGCACTTGTCTGTTCCACCAGCACAAGAGCAAACACTTTTGCAATTATTCGACCTGACAGAGGCAAAAAAAAAAAAAAAGATATTTTTTTTCTAGGCTGTAGGCAAATTAGTTTGCTAGTACATCAGGACATCATACAGGCTGAAATTAAACAAATAAAGCTAAAGTGGGGGAAAAGACTGGAAAGCAAAATAAGAGCTGAAGGCTACACAGTATACTGCAGTGTATCATAATCAAAAGATAATTCATATATTTCCCTCTTCTCCTTCTCCAGGGCATACCATTTCAATGTGATGCAGATAGCCCTATGATCTCCAATACTACAAGGAGTATAATTTTTCAGTATATCAGAGCTGGGAACTTTGCAGGCAATGCACGGAATGAGTGTAGCAATTTGCATCAGTGCTAGCCTAGAGGTCTCTGAACTCTTATGAATTCTTACTATGATTGTCAGGACTGCATACAAAAACCTATAGTAAAAATGCAGATTTATATAATTTGTTCTAATTTTCAAGCAGATTTTCCTCCCTTGTACCTTCCAGTGATTTTAATGCTGATATAAATGGTTGTTTTACAGTTTTAGAGAGAGAAGACATCTTGAAAAGACATGTGGACATCTCCTAGATGCAGCTGGGCAATGACGAAAATGGCTTGAAGGAAATGAAAGGATACACTTTTCACTGATAAAGGTGCTGCAACTGGATTCTACAATTCCATTCTGTTTACAATTAATATCTCACATATAGAATCACTGTAGATAGATGAAGGATACAGTAGACCATACCTGTACTATATGCCATCTCATTAGACAGAAAGATCACAGAAGGGAAGTTTTCAAGCTGGAGGCATGACAAGATTCAGAGGAGTTCAGCACAAAGCAAGAAATTGGGCCACAGAAGGTCTGTGAAAAACATTCCTGCTTCCTTCTCAAGGACAGCAAACAAGCCTTACTGTACCCTGTGCTTGAAGGCAAGGGAACTGTAGGGTTCTAAATTGAATAGGACGTTTGTTTTATGGATGGATGCTTGCTTCTGTAGGAAGCCACATTTTCACCAATCACCCTGAAAAGCACCACTCCTGACAACTGCAAAGCCATTGGCTCCTGGGATTCACACACACTCTTTGAGTAATCCATTTTTCTAAACACTTGTTTATTTACTTATGAGTAACTGCATCCTAGGGTATGCAAATAGGATGGCGTAACAGCTTCCCCTGGTCCTTAATATCTGTTTGGTCTGTCTGGCAGGTTGCATCTGATGACACAATATTATTAAGGAAGCTTTGGCCTGCATATTAGGACCTACTAATGCTATACGTAGTCTTGTCTCTCATGGTGCAGTTTTAGTTTATCCTAGCAACCTCTATTTATATTAGGAATGCAAAACATGTCAGAACAAATCTCCACTATGTCTATTTGATGCAAACAAAGGCACAGTAAAGATGCTCCTGCTCATGCCACATTACTAACTGTGCATATCTAAGGAACCACCAGAACAGTCTCTACAGGAGAAAGACTAACATCTGCTCATTTCTCATCATCCAAACAACTGCCAGCTCAATGGCCATGTACAGGCAAACCTTAAAACAACAACAAAAAAAGTTTTCTAAGTGAAACATTCTCTAGAACACTATCTAATTCTGTTCTGTAATCCTCCTCCCTTTAGTATATGTGTAATTTGCAGAATGAAGTACAGGAATTCACCACCCACCTTCCTCCCTCAGACCAGTGCAGAGCAAATACAAGCGTTTCTTGTTATGCATCTGTTTAAGAGTATCTGGAGACATTCCTTGTTTTCCACCTACACCATACCGTTCTGGAATGGGCTGTGCTCCCATTTATTACAGTAGTAGAAGTACTCAGTTACTGGCAGAAAAGGATGCAGATGTCTGCCACTCTGCCGATAAGGGCTCTGCTCTGGTGGTAGGCTGATGTGAGTTTGAATTCTTTTCAGAGGATTCAAGGAGAAGGGAACAGAGAAGAGAATTTCCACTTCCTTGGTGTGTTCTTGAAGGAGAAGTTAAGGCAAAAAATACAATCATCTGCAGAATAGCTTTCTGAAAGAAAAGACTGACCTCTATTTAGCTTTTGAAGTACAGACGGTAGCACTCTGGAGTCTAGAAAATTATTCAGGGATGTGAATCGTGCATGTACAGAAGCACATCTCTATAGTCCCAGAGGAAGGCTTTAACTCCCTGGAAAGTGACAGGATTTATAATACACAGAAATCTTAGGGCTGACTCTTGGCTACCTTTGCTAGTTCCTTGGTCTGTGTGCTGTCATCTCTGAATGCACATTTTCGGAATGCATCCAAAAAAATTATTTATACACTACTCCATCAATTGTGTAAGGAGGACGAACAACTAAACTCAACAGTTCTTGGAGCTAAAGACAAGGAGCCTGAACATTTTTACAGATCTAGTTTTATAAGCCTCCTTAAAGCTTCCTCTAGCATCAAAGCAACTGCAAAGAGCTCTAGAGATGAAGCCAAGACAGCCATTGCAAGAACATGTTTAGTGAATTTAACTCCTATTTAACATGTATGCAATTTAGCTTTTGACATTTACAGAAAGGATTGTTTCAAGTTCTCTTTAACTGTATTGACTGCAGTCAAAGTTTAGAAATGCGTGTGCTGGAGGCAATCATGCATTTATTCAGCCAGGGAATACTAATACAGGGTCCAAGTAGCTTGTCTGATCTGGACTAAAAAAGAGGCATTTGGTAAAAATTGTTCATAATGGAATTATAACATCTTCAAGTGTATCTTCATAACAGTACAATTATTATCACAACATTTTCAATAATTGACAGAATTTGATTAATTCTGTATTTTCTAACAAAAAGATATGTTTTTATTATATAAGTTCTTCACAAAGCAATGGAACACTGATCAAATAGAAAATCTTCATTCAAAGAAGCTACAGTTTGGCTACAGTTCTATTTGATTAGATTTAGGAAAGAACAGGGAAAGGAGATTCTTCTTAAGGATGGAGTGTGTCTAAAATCCACAAGAACTTATCACTGAAAGGAATTGCCTGGGACAACCAAACAGTTGATATATAGATTTTAAAAAAATCTACACATGGGAAGTCTCTTTTTCATACGCTGTAGGCTGTAAAACACTTTCCAGAACCAAAACTTAAATCTCTAATAAAATATTAAAAGCTACAGCTATAATGTTCCAAAGAAAGATAATTCAAAATTGAGAGAATTTGAAAGCATCACCAATGTCTTAGGGTCCTGCCACAGCTGGGATCTGTTAAATTAAAATCCTGTAAATTCTGGGAATCTTACCACATGTGAAGCCTACCATGTGTCAAGATCTACACTTCAGTTTTTGATTCCTGTTAACAAGATCATACAGATCATCCTTTATTATGATCTGTTTCTTCTTGCTACTGGAATTTCTTTGTTCATTGTATCATCTACAACTGTCACGAATTTATGCATTGTTCTCCCCGAAGTAATGAATTAATACACTGAAAACAATTGGTCCCAGGGCTATTCCATTAAAAAAAAAAGTCACTGTCAACTTCTCTGTCTTGAGAAGTATCCTCACAATACTATTTGCTGCAGTCTTCCCTCTGGCTGTGCTCCTGAACCCCTGCACCCATCTCCCTTCCACTCAGCTCCTGCAGAGCACTGCACCAACTGACTCAGATTTCAGCTAAGCATTAAAATCCACCCTTGTAGTTCCAAGAAATCAATTATCTTACCATCTCTGGCATAATCTTTCCTTGACAAAACTATGTTCCGATTTATCTTTCCTGGCCTCTGCCTCCCTGTTTATTCTTTCCTTCAAGACTCTGCCATTCCTGCATGCCATGCAGACACAGCGGTCTGCAGCAGCCTCTGGGTTCTGCTTTGGGAGCCTCTGGGGACAAGGTCCCAGGGAACATTTGGGAACCCTCTGAGAAACTTGAGGGTGCCTGCTGCAGTCAGGCAAGGATAAGATAAAGACAGTCATGAGGGTATGGGCCTGAGGAAGCTCTAGCAACTTGTAATAAGCACGATCAGATGTCCTTGACCCAAGGTGCCTGGAGCCTTTATTACAGCTACCCCCTAATTAGGGAGAGTCAAACACCCTTTCAGCTGGTGCTCAGGATAAGCCTATATAAAAGCCAGGCCCAAAGCACAGCCAGCAGATACCGCAGCTTCTGCAGAAGGGTGAAAAGAAGGAGGTACAGTTGTGTTCAAGGCAGCATAAACAGTCTCAGGTATGGTAGTGACACACCACAAAGTAGTTTCCCAGCACATTTTGGAGCAGTTGACCCTGCAAGGGTAAAGGCCTCAACCCACACCACCGTGCTTTGGATGGTGGAAGCAGCCCTCCAAGTCCCAGGTTGCACAGAGTACCTGGAGCCTCTCTCAGATGCCAGGAGATGAACCTCTGTCCTGCAGGAAGTGTGCTGTCTTTGAAGGGCTGTGTCACCAAGTAGAGGAGCTACAGGAGAAAATAATCAGGCTGCACAACATCAGAGAAGATAAAAGACAGGATCTTCTCAGAGACAGACAAATGAACAAAGACTGGCCAGAAGTCAACAACTTACATTCTTATTTCTCTGGGAGACTGCCTGCCTGAGACACATGCTACAGAGTGATCCACATCACTGGTTCACTCGAGATCCCCAGTACAACACTGTACAACAGATAATCAGAGGATGAATGGCATTACATTAATGACAGGAAGATACATGTTTTGGGGATGACCAAGAATATGTGAAAAAAAAAAATCTTAGAGAGTGCTGTTAATCTTTATATATGACCCTTTCTTCCTTTTCTGTAACGTAATAACATTAAAAGAAGGCAGAATTGTGCCTGTTTGATGCTACATATTTTCTCCCACATTCTAGATTTGAACTCCGAGAGAGATGACTGTGATGTCTTTTCTTAAACCCTCTTCTTAGGAAAAAGATATCTCTCACCCTGCAAAGGTTCCACTCTCCTCACATAGCACAAGACCTTCTACAATCAGCTGAAACTCAATCCTGAATCATCACAAAACCATCTAAAAGCAAGAATGAACACAGAGAAAAGATGGTATAAATTTGAGTTGGACACAACCAAAATAATACAGAAATAATCAGAGTTATTAGGAAAAGATGAATTAAAAAAAAAATCCCAGTAAATAAGTGTATCCATGAACAGACAACAGCACTGAACAAAACACACAAGAACACTTAAAAAGTACTCTCATGTCTTGAGCTAACTCTAGCTTTAATAATTCATAATGAAAGTGATAAGAGACGGACATATTTTTTAAATCAAACTTAAGTAACGGCCCCAGTCCTGCACATGCTAACTTCAAGCAGTTTAAGAGCTGCTTTATCTTCATGACAGCAGAGCTTGCAGATTGCCTTTCACAAGGAATGGATTCTATTAAATTTGCATACTCCTCTGGGAATGCTCATCATTCCAAAGGACATTCCATGACTTTTCCATGATCTTATTTTAAACTCTTACAAATCAAGACCCTGAATTTTGATAAATTGTTTCAGAAATTATTATTTCAGTGAAGTGAGCTTATTCTCTTCTCATTTGGACAATTATCACATTTTCCTACTACTCATCTACATCATGCGCACAACTGTACCCAGTTTTAAAATTTATCACTGCACCACCAATTTTAATTTGAAAATATCCTGCAATTCCCTGATGAATGGAAGATAATTAGATATCCAATCAAAACTATTGTGACAGGGGAATGCTTGCAATTTCAATCACTATTTAGAATCATATTCCATCCTTGTATTATCATTTTCTAAAGAACAAGCACCAAAGTATAGCAAAACCCAAAACAGAACTAGGGCAATGCTGTGGCATAAGCAATAAAACTTCAATGTGCAATGCTAGCATCTGTTAGAGCAAGCATTGTCTTGGAACATTTTTGCAATATAATTTAAATGGAATTTATTTTCTTTGAGTCTGGATTAGTGCCGGTTTCAGATAAAGTGAAGATTTTTATACCAGATCCATTAGGGAACTCTTAATTGTATGGAGTTTCTCAGCCACAAAATATTAGAGCTATGGAAGGTACTGATCATTCCACTCCTTATCTTATGTTGCAAATACCAACCTATCACACATGCACAATATAGAGTTGAAGGAATAGTGAGCAATTTTCTCAAAATTCTTAAGTTTGACTTGGTTTTGTTCAAGACACCTGAAGTTCAAGGAGGACTTATTCAGTTCATGGGAAGCCTGGGGCTTCTCAGGGGATAGTGGAGTGTGAATCATCAGTGCAAGATGACAAAATCGTACAACACCACTGCATAGCTCTAAGTCTTTGCCAGGTGATATTCTAACCTCTTTTCAATTTTTGCTTTCGGAAGCTAAAAAAATTTGAGAAATGCATTAGGGAACAGAATAAAAGGTGAAAAATATTGGATAAAATACTACTGCCGTAAGAAAAAAAAGTTTCCTAATATGGATGACATTTGCACAAAAAGCCAAAAAAGACCCTTATGCATGCCCTTCAGAAAATTCCAGCAAGCAACCACCTATATTTTATGTTTAAATATCTTCCTTGTAGATTCTGAAATTTCTGAGAAATGTCTTTGTCTTTTCCATTTTAAATTACTGCAGTGATTCTTCCCCCTTAAACCAGTTATAAACACCAGCAAAGATACAATTTCACATTTATATTAATAGTAACCTGTGATATTAGCAGAAGTCACTTTCAGAGACTGCCTTTCTGTGATGATCTTAATGTATCAACTTGAATTATAGGAAAGCATAATTATAAGACAGAGCAGGGGAATTCATTTTTATTCACAAGTTCAAGAGAACTTGAAGTAAGTCGGTAGTAGGGGGCCGGGGGGGTGGCTTCTGTGGGAAGCTGCTAGCTTCCCCTATCTCTGATAGAGCCAATGCCAGCCGGCTCCAAGATGGATCCACTGCTGGCTAAGGCCAAGCCCATCAGCAATGGTGGTAGCGCCTCTGGGATAACAGAGTTAAGAACGGGTGAAAATTGCTGTGCACCCAAAGAGAGAGGAGTGAGAATATGTGAGAGAAACACCTCTGCAGACACCAGTGTTCAGTGAAGGAGGAAAGGGAGGAGGTGGTTCTAGGTGCCGGAGCAGAGATTCCCCTGCAGGCTGTGGCGGAGACCATGGTGAAGCAAGGCTGTCCTGCTGCAGCCCATGGAGGCCCATGGAGGAGCAGAGATCCACCTGCAGCCCATGGAGGACCCATGCTGGGCAAGCAGATGCCCAAAGGAGGCTGTGCCCCCATGGGAAGCCCACGCTGAAGCAGGCTCCTGGAAGGACCCGGGGACCCATGGAGAGAGAAGCCTGCTGGAGCAGTTTAGTTGGTAGGACTTGTGACCCCACAGGGGACCCAGGCTGGCGCAGTCTGTTCCTGAAGGACTGCACCCCATGGAAGGGACCCACACTGGAGCAGTTCATGAAGAACTGCAGCCTGTGGGAAGGACTCAGACTGGAGAAGTTCATGGAGAACTGTCTCCCCTGGGAGGGAGCAGAGGAAGAGTGTGAGGAGTCCTTCCCCTGAGGAGGAAGGAGCAGCAGAAAAAATGTATTATGAACTGACTGCAACTCCCATTCCCTGTCCCCCTGTGCCACTGCCAGGAGGAGGAGGTAGAGAAAATCAGCAGTAAAGTCAAGCCCAGGAAGAAGGGAAGGTGGGAGGAAGGTGTTTTAAGATTTAGTTTTTGTTTCTCATTACCCTACTCTGATTTGATTGGCAATAAATTAATTTCTCCAAGTCAAGTCTGTTTTGTTCATGACAGTAATGGGTGAGTGATCTCTCCCTGCCCTTCTCTTGACCCATGAGATATTTTCTCTCGCCTGTCCAATTGAGGAGGGGAGTGATAGAGTGGCTTTGGTGGGCACCTGGCATCCAGCCAGAGTCAACTCACACACACATGATCTCTCAGTTTTCCTGCTCTCATTTCTCTTCTTTCCATGCCTTTTCCCACATTTTTCCTTGACTACCTTCTGTGTCTCACATTTCTTATCTTCTGCCTCTTTTTTCTACTTTTCTGATCTCAAAGCTGAAGTTGAAGGTACAAGGCTCCTTCTAGGATGAAATCACTGGGTACTATTCAGAGCTTCTTACTTAAACATTGCTATTATCTGGTAATTCTAATGTTCCTAAGCTCATTCTTGGAGAAAAAGTAGTATTTTTCTTGCCGCCCTAAAACCTCTTGGCAACTGTGATGGAGAGTGGCTATTTCTGTTCTTCCGTCTTTTCTCAAAAGCCAAGCCTGAGAAGTCAAAGAAGAGCAGAAATAGCCACTGTTACTGTGAAGTCTGCACAATGCGTACCTACAGCCATCAAAAACTGGTGTCTAAAGTTTATTTTCTGGCTGAAATTTGAAAACTTACCAGACATATTTATTTTCCTTGCGTAATCCCTTTCAGCCCCTCAATAACTCATTGGATCTCCTTATCCAATGAATTATCAGAACTGGCTACTAACTCAGATCGAAGTTTGCAAACTCCACAGTGACAAAGTAAGGCTACAATAAATAAACTTCCAGATTAGTAAGATTTCTATCCTGCTTTCTGTACAGGAATAAATAAATAATACCTTGAGAAGGCTTGTTTACTAGCTGCATTTCTTTGGAATAATTTTCTTTTTTCTAGTATTACATTTTCATGGGACTAGAATTGGAATTTATAGATGCTAAATGCTTCAATTTAGGTAACATGGACCCCAAAGACCTGATGATTTTTGAAGTAGATGTCATTGTACAAAATGCAGCACAACCTTAACAAATCCTAAGGGTGTTAATCATGTCAGCCAAAAGAAGTGCTATGTTGTCCACTGACAAGGGTTGTTTCTCTTTAGTTTTTGTCACCAAGGTATTTTTAAGTTATTAAACTCAATGAAGATTGTGACAGAGTCACAAGAGAAAATATTTTATCTTTTATTTTTCATATTGTTAATCTATTTCATTAGCTTACTGCACACTTTTCATTTTGTCTGTCTTTTTGAAATGCCACCTACACTGATAAAATTACATTAGGAGTTCTTAATATTTCCAGGAAGAAGTGGTGAAATCACAAAGAGATGAGTGCTAAGAAGTACAGAAAAACAGAGAGTCACTTGAGACCATCAGAATTCAACTTGTTTTAAAAACAATCCCCATCATGATGTTCAGTGGGAGGGAAATATGTATTTTAAAATATCTGGAAATACCATGAATATGCCACCAAATGTAAAGTTAAAATGCAGTTTCCCTGAGTTTTAACATGACAGGGGAGCAAAAAGAAACAGCTGAAGCCAGTCTAGAGGAGGTGTCCTATCACAAAACAAGGAAGTCAGAATCGTTCTTGGTGTACTGGTGCAACCAAGTGCCAACTTCCAGTTTGAAACATACTATGAACCGAAAAATTACCCAAACAGGTAGCGCTAGACACCAGAAACACTGGAGGTACTAATTGCTGCATAATCTCCAATCAGCTGAAAGCTCAGCTGGGAACTGGGAAGAAGACATGGTCAGGACTTTTCTGAGAACTGTGTGCGCAACAGCTGTAATTCTTCAGGAATGATAATCATTGAAGCTAGCATTGCTTTGAGCAGCAGGTTGGACCAAACAACCTACTGAAGTCTCTTCCAACCTAAATTATATTATGATTATATGCCATAGCAAACACTGAAAGCTGAAAGTCCTGGAAATATTTCATAACCTCATTTATCAGCCTTTGCCATAGAACTATTAACTTTTGAAACAGAACCTTCTCCCAGAGGATGAGAACAGGGCAGCAATACACAAAATCTGGGACACATAAGTACAATGGATATGAACTTGTCCTAGATAAGTAACAGATCTATGAATTTTGTATATTGCCCTTGTATCAGGAAAATTTACACAATTTAAACATTAACCCAATGGAAGAGACATTTCTGGATGTACAAAAAGACCTGAATAACTTACAAAGGATAAGAATAATGAGCTGTGCTATTGGCAACCATAGAATTTAGGTCACTTGAAAAGTCATAATCCTTGCACTGTCAAGAAAGGGAGCCTCAAGCCACACTAGCAGTATCAGATATATATATATATTGCCCATGTGCTTCAAGAACTGAAAGCCTGCTGGTATAAGTTTCCCCATTCTCTCTACTTACCTTTTGTCTCTCTGTGTGACCTGGAGAACAAGGAAGATGGAATATTTGTTTACAAAAAGTAGATTTTTTTTTTTTCCACCAAGTAAAAGGAAATGGGTGGTAATGCAAAGACTCTGCTGAAAGGGAAGGGGAATGGGTGAAATAGAAGTAAGAAATCCTCTGCAATCTTGGCCTCCAGAGATATATTGGAGTAAGATCGATAATCTAAGCAACCGAGGCAACTGCCTCATTACAAGGCAAGGTAAAACAACAAATGGGTTTATGACTTTCAGGGGCAGCTAACTTGTGGACAAGTTAGGCAAGCTTTAATTATCAGGGTATGAGATCATAGTACAAATTGCAAAGACATGAGAGATGATCCAGCTAAGACGACAAAAAAAAAAACAAACAAACCAACCAACCAACCCAGTGATCAGCCCCAAAAAACTCAGAAGTTAGATGGCAACTGAAGAGATGCAATTAGAGTTCCTGTTGACTAAACTATATGGGTATGAAGTCTTCTCTATATAACATCAACAAGAAGGCAATATCCATCCCAACATCTGTTTAGGTGGAAGGAGAACTGGAGGAAATTAAGATACATATAAAAATTGTTGTAGATTAAAAAAAAAACCAAAAAACCACAAACAACAGTCTTTCTGGGAGATGGAAAAATGGGAGAGAGCATTGCTCTCTTGTTGCTAAGAGTAAAACCACCTAAGTTACTACACAGGCTTCTCTAAGAACCCTATTAATTTATTTCTGCTTAGTTTATTTTATATGAGAGTAAACAGAGACGACATTCACTTACTTCTGGTCTAATGGCTTGTAATGCATTTTCAGCATAGAAAAGAAAAATCACATCCTGAACTCAGTGGGATTTTATAACAAATTTTAAATGCTTTTTCTTTTTGAAGAAAAAACCCAGCATTTTAAATGCTGTTCAACAACTTTGTCACTTCCAAAAAAATGTTAGGAAAATGAATAGTTTAAACAATGCTTAGAATGATAGTTTTGCCTGATGTTCCTTTAGAGGGAAAATCACAGTTTCAGTGGATGTATAGAATTACATCAGCACCTGGAGGTCACTAACAGTCCTTAATAGTCCCTCCTTTGGGACCTCCACCCACATCTTTAGTTCTATGTCTTCAATCTCTGCTGTACATCTGCCCAATAATCACTAGACCTTATCCTGACCTGATTGATTTCCCCAGCTTGGTTTTGGACCTGCTTCATCGCTATGGACTTACTGGCCTGATAGTCTACGCTCTTGACTGAGCCTGGTCTCGACCTCTGGCCTGTCCTCCTCCCTTGCAGTAGGCCTGGGCTCTGTCTGGCCACAGCATGTTCTCCCTGTCTGCCAGTGGTTACTCCCCACCCCTCACTGTTCCTGGACAGCCTCTTCATCATTTCCTGCAGGTTTTCCTGTGCTTTCACTGTCTGCATAAGAACACAAAAAGAAGGGAGAAACTCTGCACAGGGCTGGAAAAGAAAGGATGGAGCTCTAACGGAACTCTAATAATTTCAAAATTCAGGACTCAACATAATCTCTGAAAATCATCTGAACTTAAGGAAATTTTAACTGGATCTTTAATTTCCTGAACGCTTTAATGAATTACACTAAAATGAGTTTGCAGTCTGATACAGGAGGAAGCTGCTTCCCTTTCAAGAGGAATTGAAAGACTTTGAACTCAGGTGCAGCGTTCTCGCAAACCCTAGAAAGCTGCAGTTTTAACATTTCTTAAGTGAGCAGGACAGATATGAAATCCATCCCTCTGTCCCAAAGGAAGACCAAGAATCCCTATGTTGTGTTGTTTAGTCTCATCTTAACAAATCCTCCATGATGAAGCTTCAACAACCTACCCAGTCTATTCCACTGTTTTCCACTTTTAATCTTTGTCATAAAACAAGTTTCTAGGTTACTTGACGTTTTTATAGACTACTGTGATTTACTTCCTTCTTGAAGATGATACTAGACCTGATGTTCCAACTTACATCTAATTAGCACTAAGCAGAGTTGAAGTTTACTCTGTGTGTTGTAACTGCCAATATTGCATTACCTCAGGAGTGGTGAAATGGGAGCTATTTGCTTCCTTTCTCTTTTTACAGTAGGTCAGGCAGTCTGACATTCTTAATCCTTACCCAGTTTGTGGTTCATTGTGGTACTTTCCGCATCTTTCTCTGGAGATCTGTTGCCTAGATAGCCATTCTTCATTAATACAGTTGATTATTGTAGTCCAGCATTTTGCACTTTTTCATTTACATGTTCTTTATATTAAAACCTTTCTCTACTTGTCAAGATAATTCTGAAACCTAATCCTGTCCTCTGCAAAGTGCTTGCAGCTTTTCCCAAGTAGGTATCAAGTGTAGATTTAATAAATACTTTCTCTATCCCACTATCTAGAGAAAACTTTATCTCTTTGTAGAGAAAACCACTTGACAGAATCCAATCCTTCTTGTTTGACAGTGAACCACTGATAACTACTCTTTGAAATTAGCCAGAGAAGGATAAAGTATATCTTACTTTTTGGTTACTTTTTGCTTCAGCATTCATTTAAAAAACAAATCATCAACTGATCTGATATCAATTAACCTTGGTGGCAGGAATATTGGTTAGAGACTGCTTTTACAGTATCTTCCTCAAGATAAAGTTTCCCTACTTTTCTTTAGGAACATCTTTAACATTTTTATAAGTCATAAAACACCACCCTTATCACGTACACAATCTCCTCGAGATTTGTTATCGAAGGAAATTAGATTACTTTATATGATTTATTCTTGACAAATCCATTTTGGCCATTGTTTATTATCTTTTTACCTTCTGGGTGATTCCAAACAGATTATCTGTTCAAGTGTCTTTCCAGGAATTAAATTTAGGCTGACTGGCCCATAATTCCCTGGGTCTTTATGGGGTTTTTTTTTGGAAAGACAGATACAAAGGTTTCTTCTCTCCCCGCACAATTCACTTACTTTTTATCCTTTAATTCTCAAATCTTATAACGGAAGACTAAGATTTCTTAAGTACTCCATAGTGAATTAATTGTGCCAGACAATTTGAAAATATCTGACTCATCTAAGCACTCTAACCTGCTCTTACCCCCTCTTCACTAGTTTTAATGATGCTAGTCTTCAGAACACGGTCAGCCCTTTTTAATGAATGCTGAGGAAGGAAAAAAAAACCCCAAACTCAACCACAAAACTGGCATGCCTCTATTAGTTTTGCCTCTCTGTCAATTAATAGGCCAACTCTTTCCCTTGTCTTGCTCTGATTAATTACTTATAGGATGTTTTCTTTTAACTACTCTATTGTAAAAACCATGCTTAAAGCACTTGGCCTATACTTTATTGCTATTTCTATGACCAAAATTTTGCTCAGAAGATTTGGAGGGTGTGTATCATCTTCACAGTTCTGTGGCTTCAGTCATTACTGTCTCACTAAGCTCCTCCAATAGCTTAGTAGCTATATAGCTTTCAGCCATAGACTTAGCAGATTTTGTCCCTCAGTGTTCAGACTGATGCCTATAATAAATCAGAACACAAAAGGAATACTAAGAAATTAGATTTATTCTCACTTTTAAGTGAACCAATGTCAGGATACAAGCCTCTTTCAAAAATCGTACACTTTGGTAAGTCAAAGAGTGCAAAGGAACTTTTGTTATATTAAAAAAAATGTGTTTGGTTTGGGTTTTTTTGTTTGGTTTTTTTTTTTTTTTTTTTTTTGCACTTGGGTGCAATGATCTTCATGCAAGGGAAAGCATGGGTAGTTTTTACTACAGACAGTCAAACAAGTCCCAGAAGGGAATTAAGTTTATTCAGTACAGCAAATACGACCTAGAAAGAGAAAGCCAAACAGGACTGAAACAGTGGGTCTGTTTCCTTTTACTTAATTGCTATTAATAGAGGAATTAACTCCTTGTATATCTGATATTGGTATCTCTCTTAGTGTATTGGAAATAATGCAAATCTTACCTCAGAGAACCTTTGTACATCCTGGGTTAAAGTTCCTACTCTCTTCCACTGAAAATATTTGAGTAACTTCAAAATTGCTGGATTCACGGCATTATCAGATGGCACTGTCCGGAAGAAATAAGGATATTTTTTCTTGTCTGCCAGCTCTGGGGTTGTTGCTGCAAATGAAAGCTGGAAAAAAAAAATCAAACAACAAAAAATTAAAAGTCACCATACATGACCTAGCAGTCAGAAGAAAGACTTTGCTCTTCTCAGTGCAACGAGACATAATCCATGCATTGCGGTCATGTGGAGAATTTTCACCATCATACAGCTTGGAAGTCCCACCAGCTTTTACTCATTTGCTTTTAAAGCAACATTTGAAACATCTTCATTCTATAAATCACCTGCTACAAAATTAAACTAGGGAATATTCAAAGTCAGTGGTTTAAAATCATGTTTGAGATAATGCATCTTAGACATTGCAGAGAGCAAGAAGCTCTAAGGTCGTAAATCTCTACAATGAATACCCATCAACTTCCTTCTATGTTTTCGTCATAACAGTTCAGAATTGTTCCAAGGCGATACTCTTAAACTCTTTGAATTAGAGGGTGAACCTCTAGTAGCATGCCTCTTCCTATCTTCAGGTGACAGA
>WHYT01016765.1:255961-300821 GCA_009806455.1 Tetrax tetrax
CTGATCATCTTCGTGGCCCTCCTCTGGACCCTCTCCAACTGGTCCATGTCCTTCTTATGTTGGGGACTCCAGAACTGGACACAGTACTCCAGGTGGGGTCTCACGAGGGCAGAGTAGAGGGGGAGATTGTGTGATGTGGAAAATTTCCACCATCATACAGCTTGGAAGTCCCACCAGCTTTTACTCATTTGCTTTTAAAGCAACATTTGAAACATCTTCATTCTATAAATCACCTGCTACAAAATTAAACTAGGGAATATTCAAAGTCAGTGGTTCAAAATCATGTTTGAGATAATGCATCTTAGACATTGCAGAGAGCAAGAAGCTCTAAGGTCGT
Source organism: Tetrax tetrax (assembly GCA_009806455.1). Taxonomy (NCBI): domain Eukaryota; kingdom Metazoa; phylum Chordata; class Aves; order Otidiformes; family Otididae; genus Tetrax; species Tetrax tetrax. Next base: position 256,299 of record WHYT01016765.1, read on the forward strand.
AAATCTCTACAATGAATTCCCATCAACTTCCTTCTATGTTTTCGTCATAACAGTTCAGAATTGTTCCAAGGCGATACTCTTAAACTCTTTGAATTAGAGGGTGAACCTCTAGTAGCATGCCTCTTCCTATCTTCAGGTGACAGAAAATGTACCGGAGAGAAAAATTACAGCAGCCAAGGCTGCAGCTCAGAAGTTTAGGTGGCTCACAGTTTATTTCACCTGTGAGCACCCTGTGACCTGTGTTATGACAGGGGACTCAGGGGCTAATTCTACGCATCTGAAGACACCAGAATTTGTACATGGTTTGAGAATATTTATAACGAGAGACAAGGCAAAACTTGTTAATAAAAAAAAAAAAAAAAACCAGAAAACTTCACTGAATTCTTCTGCCCAAGTCAAAGGCAGCACATTTTTGTGAATGATTTTCAGGAGGTGTTATGAAGGAAAAGCCTGCATATTCGTTTTCTGAAAATGATCCCAATCCAAAGATACTTGTGGTTACTGCCTTTAGTATTTTTTAGGTTGCTAGGAACATGTTTCTCAAGTTTTTTTTTCAGCCATGCATAGCAGTTGAGGATTTTTTTTAAAGCACGAACTTAATGTAAATTGAGTTCACTGTTGAAAAATCATCTCCCTCATACAATTATGTTAAGCCTTTCAAACTCAATAAACAGCCAGGAAGCATAGATGAATTCAAGCCTATATAAGTACATCCAACCATAGTTTTAAGTTTACACTTTTTTCAGTCAAGCATTCAGTATATTTGGGCTAGAAACCCTCTTTTGAAACTCAGAGTAGAGAGTTTTAATCTGAAATAAGAGATCTAAGTTTTTCTTCATATTTATAAAATCTAGATTTAGCCTGGCAGAAACAGGATTCCTTCTCTGGTTTTAAACTTGCAAATAATATATTGCATGTTATAACCTCCTAAGCCTGAATATAGCTTATTTTCCTTAATTAACTGAAATCCAAAGAACTTGGAATGTGTGTAACCAGACAGTTTACACTCTACTATTCTAAAAGAGATTTAGCACTGAGCTGCGAAGAGCTGATTTCAAGGGAAAAAGAATGAAGGTTTGCCAGGTAGACCAGGTCAATTTTTCTGTCTAGCCTTGTAAGACTAAGCATCATGCATTCAGCGCACAATGAAAGTGGAAATAAAGACCCCTGTCTCAGAGTGAAAAAGGAGAGAAAATTTGAATTTAAAAATCCAGCATGAAGAGGAATGCCTCTCAGCAGCCTGGCTGCTTGCAGCCTGGTGACTGCAAAGGACTTGCTTTTCAAGTTATTACGGTTTTGGATCGAATGTAATTTGATTGATTCTTAAGAAAAAGAATTAAAGAGCAACACTAAACTAACAGTAGCGACACGCAACATCGGAGCGGTTCACCTAACTCAGATTCACAGATTGAATGGTAATTTTTTCTGATCAAAAGTACAAAAAGCTTTATTAATGAGGAGCATCTTTATAGCTGTGAGCTGTCTTTAGGACGAAGATCTGTGATATATGCAAGGCAATTCAGATCCATCCTTTGCCATTTTAGTGACTTAAAGTGCCTAAATTAGTATCTTAATTGCCCAAATTTCCTTGGGAAACAATGAAGTAAAGCTTTACCTCTTTTCATTGATTAAAGAAATATGAAGAAGACTCATAACTTAGATTTCTCAGCCATGTAAAGTGAGATGAGATGAATCTAAGTTTATGTGTAATACTAATGATACTTAATCATAAAAGAACATTCCTCTTCATTTCCTTTTTGAAGAAAGGTTTTATTAAAATATAAATTGGCAAAATTTCATGCTCAAACAATTCTTGGAATGTAGGATATGTTCAGAGTCTTTTCTTCCAAACATCACCTATACCATAGTTGGTCTCATTCTGCATCACTGATATTTTGACAAGATACTCAATGACAGATGGACGAATAACCTGAAATAGTTACGTTAGTTGGGTTTGGGTTTTTTCCCTCTTTTTTACAAAAGTTAATTAGTTGAAAATATTTAACTTTTCACAACATTTTTCCTGTGAGACTCTGGGGATATGCAATGAACTTAACCCAACAATCACCAGCACTCAATATTCTGCTTTGAGAGGGACAAGGAGAGAAAAGGAAGAAGAAGAAACTAATTATGTATTAAAAAGTGGTAATGAAAAATTCATTTTAATATATAAATTGATACAATGTAGGCTTACCGGAAAAGCATGTTATATAGCACAGTCCACCCACATATACATTGAGATGGTACAGCCCTTGTTAACTGAACATAAATCCTCTGTATTTTAGGACTAAAGTTGTTCAGTCATGGCTGATTTGAAACTTGAACCTATTGAAAGGCAAACTTTTAATTGCTTCTTTACTTCGTTCTACAGGACTGAAAGCCATAGATATCTGATTCTGCTTTTTGTTTTGAGAATTTATTTTTATAACTTTTAGTTATTTAGTAAAAAATCGGGATAAATGTCAATCCTACTGCTCATATAACTCTTCGCAAACCACAAAAGTACCACTTTTCACATGACTATTTTCAGAACATATATATCAATGCATCGCTAAAAGAAAGGTTAGGTGTACATAGCTGCCTATGCATAGAGGAAGGGTGAGAGATAAAAAAAATATAAGCGGGATTGTAACTCAAAAATAAATGCCTGTGGGCTGTATGGTGTCATTCTTTCACAAAAAAAAAAAAAATTTTATATAACTGCTAAAGGTGACAGCCAAAAGCCAAATTTCAAGAAGGAATGAAAGACAGAAAGAAAATTTTTCTCAAATTGCTATAAAATTGTGGTCACACTGAAAATATACTAGGTAATAAATCATGATTGTGTGTGGCCTTTTTCTGTGTGCATATGCAAACAAACAGACTGTGCATATGTGTATGTAGATCTGGAGAAAAACCATCATTCATATATCTATATAATATATGTATCAGTTTGAATACTGTCAGAGAAGCTGAATCTACTGCTCAGATCATCCTGAGAAATCTTTCCTCAGAATAGCCACTTACAATTTGATACAATTTGCTAATAACTGCTTCTGAACTTAAAATGAGTGTATGTAGGGAAACATATATAAGCTATGACTCAGATGGAGATTTCAGAGATGAAACAGAGTTTGAGACTTTTAAATGGAAGAGAACATTTAGCATTCAAGCCAGAATATTAACTATACTATAAAAAAAAGAACCAAATAGACTAAGGTGTTGAAAATCCAATGTTTATTTCTTCATAAAAGCTATAATTTAGTAAAAGTTCTGCTGCCTTAATATCACATTTAAGTCCACTCAAATTCTAAAATGAAAGACTTCACAGCAAAAATACACTGTTTCCGACCTTTTAAATCATTTTTATTGCTTGTGTGATCACTATATAAATGAATAGTTAACAGTGTTTCCTCAGAATGCATTTTGTCTGCGTATGCTAAAGAAAAACAATAATGTTGATACTCTAGAAATCATTCAAGTCAGGAATCAGTATGAAAAGAATCAGTGCAAAAGGACTTTGAATTACGTCATCTGAAGTTGATTTACTTATACATTTAGCTTTCTGTGGTGTTCTGCCCGTAATATTCTCCCACAGACTACGTAGGAGCAAAAGTACAGCTAACTAGAGAGGTCCATATAGGGTGACTGCAAGCCAGTATTTCAGACGAAATTGGTGCTGAAGTCAGAGCCAAAACTTCCACCAGCTTCCTCAGAGCGCAGATTTCAAGCCTGTGAAATCAGATTTAGCTAGCAAGATTTAACCACACCACTGTAATTGTAGATTTTAAGTCATTCTGATATTTCCCAGTATGCCTAGATTCAGATCTGCAGTGGTGCAGATTCTTCTGTTTGAAAGATTCACTACTACCAATGGAGAAGCAGAGCAGAAACACAGCTAATGGCTTTATCTAATCCCATGAATAGAAAGGAAGCAACAAATAACACTTCTGGAATGGGTCCAAAGCAAAATACTTCAGGAAATACTGTGAAATAGAAAACCAACAAAACATTAAAGACGATGCAGAAAGGACCTGATGGCACTATGTGTGTAAAAGCATGTCTTCTGGTAAAGAGTTTTGAGGCCATAAAATCTGTAACATTTTTATAGTTAAAACAAAACAAAACAAAAAAAAAACATCTTGGAAAGTATCCAAAATTGAAAAAGCTTTTACTTCCAGATTAAAAAAAAAACCCAACCAAACATTGTTCCACAGAAATCAAAGAAAGATCTTTGGCTTCACACTGAGAGCAAAAGTAGACTTTGATAACAGAGAGGAGACAATGTTGTAGAACTATTATGAAAAATGCTTCAGCGTAATATGACAGATGGCCAGGTTAAGGAATCTGAACTGTTGGACTTTGCTGAAAAACTGAAAAGTATGCAGAAGGATTTTACTAAGGAGGTTTTGAGGTCAGGTGTATGTTTTAATAAATTATATTTTCTCCAGAAAGATGATATTTTTGAAGCAGGAAGATATCAGTTTTGTGGAAAATCCATACAGTTTCATGGAAGGGTTGTGAGATTAAAAAAAAAATATTGTTAAAAAAGTGTAGAAAGTCATTCCTTTTAATGGAATAGGAATTATTCCATTCCTATTATGGAAACCCTGCACAAGGGGAGTAAAAGCTAGCTCTATAACCCCATACGAAGCTGAAATGAGGTGTGGTAGATTAAACCAAGAACTTCAGTCTAAAGTGCTTTCAGGTTAAAGCAAACATTTTCCTGTTTTAGGGAGGTAACTGCATTCCCTTCAAAAAAAAAAACAGTACAGAAGTGGGAATGGCAAGATGATAAGGTCTTGCATTCCTTTAGAAAAATGGGATGCAACACTAACAAAATCAATGAGAAAGACTAGGAGTTATGTAAGAGAGGGATGGATATTAGAGAGCCAAAACAAAACTAGCAAGTGAAACAACACCATATAGAGAGTGTATATGTTCCATACTGAAGTCCACTGGCTGGAAGCTGGAAGGCTGAATCACTCTGCAGTCGCAAGAACTCCAGAGACAAGGGAAGCCACCAGAAAGGACACGTGGTCTTCTGGTGTTTAGCTGTTTTACTATGACCAGGAAGCATTTATGGTTAAATTTTGTCACTGTAATAATGTACAGAAGACTGGGAAAAATAAAAGTGCAGAACTATCCCTGGGGTAAGCAGTCATCATAATCTAAGGCAACAGGTCTGTTCAAGAATCACATATATTTAAGAGGACTGTATCAGTTGACACAAACCAGTAACAGAAACCCTTAGCAAAGTTACTGCAGGTTCACAAAGCCAGTAGGGCAGGAAACCACACTCCCCTCATAAAGCAAAGAGTGGCCCATGGAGCAGAGTGGCTGGAGGATCCAAAGGATGTCCCACCACAAAGTCCCCAGCAGCTTGAAGGAGGCCCCTGACATCCGGCAGGAGGTGCCAGAGCATCCAGGTTTGTCAATCCCAAATTGGAAATGAGATGTCACTCTCAGTACTTGTGTCTCCAAATGAGAAGGTTGTAAAACAAAGCTACACACTGTGTGCATAGAGTAGTATACATTGGAGGGGAAGAAGAGGAGAAAAAAAAAAAAAAGCCTTAGGCAACAGGGTAATCTCCCTTTAATAAAATGCCATGTGCTAAAACAATAGATTTGTGTTTGCAAATGGATAAAATTAGCTTATTGAGCACCAGGGAGATTAGCTTAATTTTCCTAGGCTTCTGCACCAAGGCTTGTGCAAGCATTTTATTAATGATCCCTTGAAATTTAAATCTGCCCCTGTTGCTGCAAAACTAGTCTTGATGGAGAGGTTTTTTACATATGGCGGATATCGCCTGTACTTCCTGTACCTTCTCGAGCAAGCTAAATTATGCTGACAAATCAACACTGCTAAACAGGACGTAAACTGCTGATTCAATTGATTGCCGATATAATTTATTATCATCATAAGTGAAGTCATGTATGCTTAAACAGGAAACAATATTTTCTGCAAAAAAAAAAAGGAAAATGCAAATATTTATTTCCAAAAAGGAAGCAGAATGTCTGAAAGCTCCATAGAAAATACTCTTACCATGGTACAGGACTGCACATACAGAATCCTGTCATAGGAAAATAACAAGGATGAGACTCAGGAAGATGATAATTTGCAAGAATGTGTACTTGTGACACCACACACCATTCCTCTTTGTGCCTTGCCAGGGGCTCTAATGCTTTGACAAGCCTGTGCCAACAGTAATAATACTCGAGTGTGCGCATGTGATGACTCGATGGTCCCAGGAGCTAGAAGGGCCAGAATGGAAACTAATGAATAATGAAGAGTTAAAAGACTTCCCTGCTGCAACTCTTGAGACAGCATTAGATGATGTCACACGAGTGAAACGACATGCTCTTGAACCAGAGACAGAAAATAAATTGAAGCGTAACAATTAAATTGCTTTTGTAATTGAATGGTAATTTATGTTTTGTAATAAATATTGAAAGACACAAAATATAAAGATTTAGGTTAAATGTTAATTCACTATTTAAAGAGTAACATTAACCTTACTGTACAAGCCAACTTGCCCAGATGTGCAGTCAAACTACTGCTGAACTTGATCCTACCACTAGTCAAGTTATAAATAAATTTTAATATAATAAGAATACTTGGAATAAGAAAATAATGATATATAATCAGGAAGAATATTAAAGAGAACCTTAAGAAATACATGATAGCATGTAAAGTAAAAAAAAAAGTAATATATTAGACTGCTCCTTCCCACCCCAATGCATAAAATATATCGCCTAAACAACTTTGATGGACAATTTAGAGAAAAGTTCTGTGGAAATAACATTGCAAAGATGGTTACAAACACCTATCTATTTGGAAATTATTTCAGCATAAGAAGCTAAGTGTCTTTCATTGATGGAAGCATTGCACAGATCTTCAAAGCAGGTGAAAGCAACACAGAGTAATAAAGATCAAGAGACAAAGCTAATATTTCTTGACAATTTGCCTGCACAGCTGTTGGTGATAAAAGTGTCTATATACAGACAGTAAAGGAGCTGGTTCTCCACCATACCTAGGAATCAAAGCTGCAATATTCCCTACCAGCTATACTCTGATCCTGATCCCCAAATAGCACAGGCAATGCACTACCATAAGTTGAAAGAAGAAAGAAGGGTGACTCAAGAAGAAAATATTACCAAGAAATCATGATTTTCCAGCAGTGGTAAATCAGCTACACTTTTACCTGTCATAAATACTCTTAAATATTTATTCGAATGAAAGCTCTGGAGACTCCGTCATATGTACGTTCAGAAGATTTTATGAGACTGGACAAACTTCAGTGCTATAACAAATAAAACTAACCATCATTAAAAAATGTTCTGTTAACTTTGTATGGGCTTTCATTAAAGCAGTTGCAAGAGCAAAATAAAGGTCTGGGAGAATATCTATGATGGCTCAGTAGCTGGTATATGGGCAGGATGCCTCTTCCAAATGGGAACATAAAAACAGACATTGTATTAAACACACTGGACAAGAATGGATCTCATGAACGAACATCCCTTTCATCATCCATAACACATTACCCATCTGATTAGAGCTACTGTTCCTTTTAAAATCAGATGTTTTGCCAAATACTCCTGCCCAACAGCATCTGCCGTTACCTTCATTAATTCTGTGTCTGAAATTGCTTCCTCTGACTGCCTTTTGGCACCTGGGAGTTTCCAGAAAAAGCACTTCCAGCTGGTCTCAAGGTTGGAAGGCACCCGCCTCCATGCTGATAGCATTCCAGTGAATTAATCCAATCACAATAAGACTGATATTCAGCTGCATGCTGCTCTGGAGACATTTCAGGAAGCAATTCTGGCTACTGAATGAATCAATATTTTTGGGGCTAGAAACTGGTTTAGATAAAATAAAATCTATACGAGCAGTACTTCAGCTGAAAGATGTGTGCCTATAGGCTAACGGGAAAGGAGTCCTGTTTGCTTCCCGCTTGAGTGATCTGACCGACTCCCAACACAACTCAGTAGGAACTGTAGATCTCAGAATGCAAGAAGTCAGATCAGGTGATCAAGTTTGGTCTTTCAGTGTTAACATTTTCTACTCCCATAAAGTCTGTGAGTTATGTGGAAGAATAGTGATTGAACTGATCCCCAGCTGAGGCGGGGGGGGCGCAGGGGTTGTCTTCTAGTAATGGAGAGGATACACACTAGCTGAAAAATTGTAGCAGATCTGCTGAAAAAAAAAATGAAGAAAATTCTCTAGACATTAGCATTGCTGCTTCACCTGCCTCTTGGGCTGGAAGATTAAAACTTTCACCCATCTGTTCACACCAGCCAGAGGCTCCATTTAAGAACTTTGTAGAAAAAAAATACATTAAAGGAATTCCTAGAACAACATTTCAGGTGAATAGAAAATAGAACACTTATTAGTGTTCAGAGCAGAATAAAGTTATAGATCAAATTCAAGTCCAATTAATGGTATCCATTTTAATTTCTAACAAATACTGCCTAACAAACCTAATGCTTTCACCTTACTTCTGAGACATGCCAAAGAAGTATGTAATGGAGTTATGGAGAGTGTCCTTCAATTCAATGGTTAACAGTGCAACCAGTAAAGTTGATAGAGACTTTATGACGTATAATTTCAGCAGGTATCCAGCCAAACACGAGGCAGAATAATCTCAAACAGATTACCCATCCAAAAGCGAAAATTTAGCAGTAGGCTTAACTTGATTCTTTCGCTATTAATGTAAAACAGACAAGTGCTATCCCCTTTTCATTGCATATTTCTTCTGACCATTCCTTTAAAAAGGTCTATCCTGGTTTGAAGCAGATCTTAAAAAAAAAAAAAAAGGTACTAAGGGAATAAATCTGGCAATCATTCATTGCTTTTTCTACTCCCCAGAAAATATTTTCAGATCTATATTAGTCACAAATCATTTACACCCAACACAGGTGTTCTGCTTATTGCTAGAGCATTGAAATTATATGGTAGATCTACAGAAGTGGCTGCAAAATTTGTTTTCATTTCCCAGCAGAATAAAAGATAAAATCTTTAGAGCATTTTCATAAATAGAACTGCATTGTGAAATAGGGTGGTATCTTTGTCTGTCACACTCAGTTGCTTAGCATTTGGCTACTGGCCTGGATTATACCAGAATTCAGCTTCAAATCCCTGCTCTGCTTCAGTCACAGTATTATTGTTTATCCCAAATCAAGCAGTCTCCTACACTCATACTCTCGCTACCCAGCTTGCCCATCTCTTGTCTATAGCAGATTATACTTAAAATTCAGTGAAAACCAACAACTTTGTAAAAAAAAGTAGCTATATTGCCATAATCCATTTAAAAAAAAAAAGAAAAAAAAAGAAAAAAAAGAAAAAAAAAAACTATTTCCAAACCTATTCACAACAGTGTGTTCCTGGCTGGCTGCCCAAAACTATTATCATTCTATTAGTACTGCTTGTTTTTAGACTTCATCCAGCTAACACATGTTAAAACTACAGCTGTTCTGTCTACATTTGGATTTTAAATAAGATATTATTTTAAATAAGATATAATTTTTCCCCTCTCTAAGTGAGGAAAAGGAGGGAAATACTTCTCCCAATAGAAAGATATCTTAATTTTGCGATATGAGGGTGTCTTGTTCTTGTGAACAAATGAACCCTGCACTCTTCTGGAAATTGAGAGAATGATCACTAATGAGATTTAAAATGAGAATTCCCCAGTTCTTCTGTGGAGCCGACACCCTAACACAGTCTCAATTCTGTCCTTTCCATTGTTTATTTATTTTACTGGAAATATAGCATCTGAAGAAATCAAGCACACCATGTTAACTCATGATTTACTGAAATCTATACAAAAATACTTTTTGCATAGCCCAAAGCCATGAATTAGTGGTTAGTTTATTTCTTCATGCTCTGCTTTCAAACTTAAGCAAGAAATACCAAATTGTTCAAGTCAAAACAGCTGACATCCCCACTATGCAATGTAGTGATACACAAAGCAGCTGCTTACATGAAGCAGCACAGCTCAGAGATGCCTTACCAGGTCCTAGGAGCAATATCCCAGCACTAATTCTGCACTTTGCCTGTGCTAATTTGCCTTTTCTTTCAGCTCTGTAACTTTTCTGATATCTCAGCACTGCATGCTGCAGTCATACCCCACCAGAAGCATTTACAGAGTAGTCCGAAATCAGTCATTTGGAACTGTACCTTCTCTAATAATGGATAAAGAGGGGTCATGCTACAGAAATTGAGGGTTTGCTGGAGGGGAGGTGATGAAATAAAAAAAAAAAATTATAAAAAAATTAGGGAACTTTCTTTGCCAACAGACATTGCCAGCAAAGTAAGTACTGCCTGCCCAGCAGCAAGGGCAATTTGGGTTACATTGCCACTAAAAACCTTCAGCAGAAATGCCAATCTTAATTATGATTATAATATATTTGGCATTAAAACGTCAAATGTGTCATTGATCCTCCTCTAAGAAATAACCAAGATCACACACACTTTATAGTATTCTTTATCTGCAGTCAATACAGATTTTAGAAAATTACATGTACAAAACCTTCCAGTAACGTATGCAGCTAAGAAATGTTCATGCAGATATATTCAGACAATCTAAATCACAAAACTATTTGTCAGCTTCAAGCTGTATTCTGTGGTTTCTAATTGATAACTATGAGTGGTCGTAAAAAATCTTACGAGGCGTTATAATCTATTTTTCAAAAATAAAAAATGGCTAACAGCCTTGGTCTGAGTACAGTTACAAAACAAAAATCCCCTCTCGAATGTCACTGAGGAAGTGGAAGAAAGCATGAGTGCTTCCTCCCAGTGCCAGTGCCTCCAGGACATGAGCTAATTGTTGCCTGAGTAACGCTCAATGTGTTTTTCTCAATACCTATGCCTTGCAGGTCACTTCAGCAGTTACTATTAATTTAATAAGTGTTTCTTTATGTCTGCATTTGATTTTAAGTACAGTACTTGCCCCTGGTCTTAGAATGCACACTGGGTAGAAAATATTAACATTATCTACACCATTTAAGATTATGCACACTTCAATTAGCTCTCTCAACCATTTTTCCTTAGTTGCTGCCATCATCCTAGTTCCTGGAGGCTGAAAGCTGAATGTTTTCTCTAGACCTTGTTATCTTCTTTGTAACTTACTCCATAAAACGGTTCACTACAATCCCATCTATTCCTGAAAATAGTCCCTATCAATCTGCTCTTCTAACAATATTTTCCATAACTTACATCCATCCAGGTGCGGTAAAAACTGAACTAAATCACTCCACATCCATATGTAGTATTAAACCCAATGTTGCCTTAATTTTTCACATGCAAGGAAAATCTTTGTGCTCGATCTTTGTCACAGAGCCAGGAATGTGCTTAAGAATATAGTTTAATTTTAAATATTTCAAGAGTTATATTGATTTGAGATAAAAAACTCATATATGAAAACTCAGTACGTGCATTAGAGTTTGGTAGTGCTTATTAGTTTTGGAAGGCTGGTTTAAATATCATCTTTCCTAATTCAATCTCATGTAATTCATTATTTATTACTCACTTACATGCAGTGATTAAGTTGTAATTTTTAAAGTCACTTGCCTCTTCTCGACCTTCTCATTTGTGATACAGAGTTTTTCGAATTGACATTTATTTTTAGACAACATTTCTTACCAAGTTGTTTTCATATTTGTGTGTTTTTCGGGGGAGGCGGGTGGGGGGGCACTTTTTTTTCTTAACCGCATATCTTATGGCTTTGTCTACATGGTCTTAACAGTTTACCGACTTTGGCTTCTGTTATTTTGGGTACTCCTGAGTTCTTTCAGTCTTTTTCAAACACTGCTCTTGGACATATTATTGCCAAATGTGAACATATCTACCATTTTCACTGCCTCTACATGGGACAAACTCATGATGGGAGAAACACCGGGGCAAATGGAAAGCATTTTTTGACAAAGGTGACCAGTGCAATTCCAGATCAGAAAATATAAACCATGAATAGTCAGATGAAGATTTCAGAAATTAAACTGGTGATCTGGATGGCTTTTCCTGAGGAACTAGACTTTACTTCATGCTAACATACTTTCACTATGAATTTTGAAGTAGCTCCCACAGTTAAAATAATGTGAGCTTTCTCAAGAATGCATATCAAGAGATGCACTAACAACCTATATTAATGTACTGTGTATCTGGGTGAAAAAAATAAAATAATTTTATATTAGAGTAATTGTCTTTTTTACAAGCAGGTTATTCAGAAATTCTCTGAAGTTGAACAGTGAAATGTTTGTTAAATGAACAGGATTTCCCTCCCCCCAAACCCTTTAAAGTTACCTACTGAAGAGAACTATGTCTTTGAGAACTGAGAGCTGGTATATTTGGTCACTTATCCAGCAAGAAAAGAAAAAGTAAACCACAAGTGACATACCACCTCTGTTTGACTGAGCAGTAATGAAAATGAAGCTACTTTTCCTAATGTGAGTATGGCACCTTTGCAGCAAGTTCACAGAAAGTCCTAGAAATTAACAGGAAACATTCTTTTCTTTTTTTTTTTTTTTCCTCTTAGTTTGGTTATCAGATTCTTCCAGTTTAGTATCCATAAGTTACTGGAATTGCCAGCTTTTGTTTCTACCACAGTCATAGTTTATTTATTCTCCAGCTTTCTGGACTCCTGATTTTCCTTTTGCAGAGTGATTCAGATTACTCTGAGCAGAAAAGCACCTCCCAGAGTACAGATAAGGAGTGGCCAGAAGAAGGACAGCTTGAATACAACCTTTTGACCCATTCCAAAATAGGGCTCTGAAGATAAAAAGCAGGGAGAAATCTTGTCAGGAAATAAGCAACAGCACAAGAATTGGGTAAGAGACCATGACATAGACAGACAAACGACAAGAGAGAATAGAAGAGGTGCTGTTCAGAGCACACAAAAAAGACACGCTGCAGGAAAAAAAAAAAATAAAAAAATTATCAGACTAAAACAAAACACAGACAGATGCAGTGAACAGGAGGAATCTTGGCCTTATTTACAATCTGCTGAGAGCTTGGCTTTGCGAGTACTTGAGCTGGTACGTGCAAACACAAGCATCTAATCAACTGCACAATTATATGTCCATGTGTTCAGCAAAGGAACTCCAGAGGTCTACAGGTACTGAGGTCTACGGGGTTTCCGGGTCCTGGACTTCAGAAAACAGTAAGTAGAGGATAGCATATGCTTTCCAGGACTTTTCTTAAGTCTACAGGAGGAATTTTACCTCCCAGTATATTTACAGCAGTGTAAAGCTTCAAGTTTGATGTGATTTATATTGGGATATCGCAACTTGTATTGACTTGCCTGAGATAAAACTTAAGGTGAGATGAATCACTCCCTAGAAGCATCTGCTTCTCACTACTGTAGGCACTAATGGGAGACTACAGTGACTGTATCAGATGCAGCCACCTACACTGCACTTGGTCAAATGAATCTCAAAAATTATCGGATCTATTTAGATATTTAAGCATGTGAAGAAACAGTAAGGCACCTAGAAGACACTTTGGCCTCAACACCTGAGGACTTTTAGGTATTTGATCTCTTCAAAAGTTTAAACTAGTCAATAAAACTGATTGGGCCTTAATTATTAAAAAATCATATTAAAAGGCAAATAAAGACATCACAAAATGTTCAAGTGAATCCATATCTTCACCGCCTGGAAAAATTCTTACCATAGTGCTAAGGTTTAAGGGAACTCTCATTTCTCTCAATCTTAAAAATACTTTGAGATTCAGGTCAGGTGTCTCAAAACAGTCTGAACCCTCTCCTTACCACATCTTTCATCATAGCATAATACTTCCACTTCTACATAAAAACCTCAAAGCAACTTATGGGGCAGCCGTTTACTTTGTTGAATAAGAGTTGCAGCTTGAGCCAGTGGGTTTTTTCTAGTGTTATTAAGCATGTAGTGTCATCATATATCATGCCCATATAACATGCCATACACCCACTAGAAAAAGCTTCATTTTTACTACTGCTAATTTACCACAAACCTCGAGCAACAGCCAAACAAAACAATGCCCAAATACTTGCATTTGCTCCTTTTGGCGTTTCTGGGTGTATCCACACAGCTACGGCTGCAGGCAGACCTGTGGTACACACAAGCCCCACCCAAGTTGACTGCTGAGGCTCCATTGGTACCACCTGCTGTTGGATTAGGCCAACACCACATACCCCTGCTATATCCCAACTGCTGCATGACACTTCAGCTCCCAACAAACAGTCATGGAGCTAAGCACTCGCGCTCTGTTGTCAGCTTTCTGCACATTCTGCTTTATGAGAAGACAAGTGCAACACACCTGAAATATAACAGGAAATGTACTTTAAATGACTAAATCAAAGAGAAGGGACTACAGCTTTAACTCACCCTTTCCTACACTAAACTGCATGGCTTTGCAGAAGCAGCATGGCAAAAGTGAGGGAAAGTGGATACCGGACAGATACTGCAGCCAAACACAATCCATTTCTGGTTTGGGGAGTCAGGCACAATTATTCCCCTATGACAGCCAGCTAAATATAGAAAAGAGGTAGACGGGTAGAAGGATTTCTCATTTTACTTTGCACAAAATGGTGCACTGTATAGAGCCTACAGGAAAAAAAGCAAAATGGAGTAAAGGCTCAAAAACACATGGTATGGAAATGTTTTGAACTAGTGGATCCAGGAAAAAAGAAAAATATATGGAAATATTATTCTCTCCTATTAGTTGGCTATAAAATATGTCGATGGTGTCAGGATGTCATTCAAATTGTAGTTGTTTCAATTCCTTTTGTGTTAAAGTGATGTCTACTTTTAAGTTATTGATCTAATGAAAATGGAGTGGCCCCATTGCTAATGGAAAGGATTTCTTCTGTATTCACTTAGAGTATGTAATAATTCAGAAATTTTGATGCTATTACTTATTGATGTTATTGAAAACTCATAAGCTACACAAAGATCAATACATATAATTTTCCAATGTCGACAGCCTCTGTCTTGCATTGCCTGTAAAACCACACATAATTCAAGTTCTGAGCCTGCAGGGCTCAATTCAGTGTGGTGGCTGGAAGGGAGATGGTCAGGAGGTGGCATGGGAGGGCAACAACTCCAAAAGGAATATTACAGCTTCTGGATATTTCTGGGATTCTGCATGCTTGTTTTGGGAAGGTACAGCACAGTCACAACAGCTTTCAAAGAGTGAGAGGCCACTGCAATTTTGGAGGGCTCAGGCTGGAAACAGACATATGTCCCCTCATCTTCCCCATATGTTTTCCTGTCTCTCCTCTCTATCCTGCAATACAGGACATTTGCCTCCTTCTTGAGACGCACAATACAAAGGCATAAAACACCCATCCCTCTATTTCTGACATAACCTCAACTTGCCTCCTCTTGAGCTGTTCAGAATAGGCAAGAGTTGGAAGCTCTTCTGGGAGACGGGGGGGTTGGGGGGGTAGAAAGGTGAGTGTAGAACAAGGAGCAATAACGCCAAACACTGCCTTCATTCTTACAAAAATTGAAGTATTAAAAAAATTCCTAAGGATTTTATACAGCATAAGACATATTTATAAACATAAAAGATCTCCCCTGAGCCTCCTCTTCTCCAGGCTAAATGATTCCAACTCTCTTAAGGCTCTGCTCATATGATACGCGCCCTAATCCCTTCATCCTTGGAGTGGGCCCTTTGCTAGGCTTGCTCTAGTAGGTCCGTGTTGATCTTGTTCTGGGGACCCCAGACCCGAACGCACCACTCCAGATGTGCTCTAGTCCGGGCTGAGCAGAGGAGTAGACTCACCCACCTCCCCTGAACTAGTGGTAATGCTCTCCCTAATGTAAGCTGGATGCTGCTGGCCGCCTGTGCTGCAAGGGCACTTTGTTTGCTCTGGTTCCACTTGGTGTCCATCAGGTGCCCCAGGGCCTTTACTGCAAAGCTGCTTTCCAGCCAAACACCACCCAGCCTGTATGGGTCAATACTGGGGTTTCTTCCTCCCCAAGGGCAGGACTTGGCATTTCCCTTTGCTCTGCTTCAGGAGATTCTTGCTGGCCAAGATCTCCAGCCTCTTGACATGCCATGGAATAGCAGAAATACCACCGGGTGTACCAACCTGGCTATTCTCCTATTTTTGTTACACCTGCAAATCTGCTGAGGGTGTGCCCTACCCCATCATCCAAGTCATTACTTGTCAAAATGTTAAGCAGTATTGGCCCTAGTATCAGCCCTTGTAGTCTAAATAATATATTTTTAAATGCCTACATGCATACTTGAATTCCATACTTGTCATCCTCTCTAAAACATTCTTAATAAAAATAATTTAAAACAGAAAAATAAACCAGTGAAATGAAACAGTCGTAACGATTACTTTTTAAAACTATTAAGGTGCAATTGTGAGTCGAAACTCTAAAGCAGAATAATATGTATAGTATATCACTGTATTTCCCTCTTTGCCAACAAATTGATAGCGGAGCAAATACATTATTCCATACAACTGATGTCCCCTAGCCCTACTATTCATACATAGGTGTACAGAAAATATCTTCACTAAATCCAAACTAACAGTGTTAAATCTCAATTTCCTTTGTTTTGTTTCTGTATATGCAGTTACTGTGCAGTATTTTAGGCTCAGGCAGCCAGCTTACTGTCTCACTATTTAGATGGCTGTCATTGAAAAAAACACAGTGTTATTTGAATCACATAATTCCAATACATGGTGTCACAAATGCAAATTCACAAATCCCACAAATGCAGTTATCTCATTGCTACTCAGAAACTGCCATCCATCTAAGAACTGCAGATAAGAGAGTAGCTTTAGATTTCACCTAAGATAATCTGCCATAAATTTGTTATCGCTTCATTCCTCTTCATGCAGCTTGAGAGCTGACAGTCTGAGGAGATGAATGGGAAAAATCCACACAACATTCAAATTTATTCAATCAAGTTGTTCACAAAGGAAGGCAAACACCTATGCTGAGGTCCACTGTGCCCTAGCTATATGCTTGGATTAAAAAAAACCCTTAAGAACATACCAGGGCGATGGCCACACTAGGTCAAAACAAAGATACACACCACTGTTTCCTTCACCTGCTCATTCCCAGACATCTGCTCTCGACCACTGTTAGAGACATTCCTAAAGGAAACTAGCAGCCTGTAGAAATAGATGGCTTACAGACTTCTCTAGATCTTTCAGATGTCTTTACATTTAATATTCCTCACACTTTTTTTTCCTTCCCCAAATTTATCTACTTCAGCTACTTTTTGAAGTTGTAATTTTTGGCCTGCGTAATAATCCACAGAAAAAGATGCACAGCTTAATCATCCTTTACTTGAGGAACCATCTTTTCTACTTTGTTCAGAATCTGGGTTTTTTTTTTCATGTTTTATTTTATACTGCATAGTTCTTGCTTAGAAAAGAGAGTGAATAAACTACTGGCTTGGTAAAAGTTCACAAGGACTCGTGATCAGCACCGTTTTAATTACCTGAGCAATACAGCGTGCTCATCACCATAGTAAACAATATTTGTGTTTAATAAGAAAGTCGGGATTTCAGGATCCGAGGACAGTTGCTTAGCAGTCCAAGGACTAGTAAACACAATTTTGTCAGAGACACTGGAAATATTCCTTCTACTAACAAAAAAAAGTAGATGTTCATGGGAAAATACTGAGTTTTGGCCTCTTATAAATCCTAGATTAATCAGTAATTTTGTGTATCCCATTGATAATGTTATAGATGTTATCATTACTTGCATGCCTTTAGAACTCCTATATTGCAACATGACATATTAGCTACTGTAGGACAACTGACCTATGCGCTGACCTTTTATATGCTTACAGAGTGATGTCTTTAAAGGTTTATGTTTTATTACTAAGTCTTCTGATACTCACTGCAGCTTCCCACACAGACAACAAGCAGCCGGTGGAAGCTGCTGGCACAATGCTGCAACTCTGGCAATTCGTAGTTGGAAGCTAAATCTCTAATCCTCAGGCTGCTTTCAATTATACCGAGATAGGAAATAGTATGGAACTGCTCCCAGGATAAGAATTTTATAAGTGGTTCCGTAAAAGCTCATCCCCACCCCCGGCAATAAATAAAGAGTATGGTCACACTGAAGATCCAGCCTCCTTTCTTGAAAATGCAGAGATAGCTGTAATTACAAAAAAAAAAACAAACCCAAATTTAATATTTTCAAGTAATGAAACCTATCAGCTGATTTACCAGCAAAAATAACTACACGGACATTCTCAAATTCCTCAGTTTTTGCCTTGGCAATGAGATTTCACCAGAGCCAAGCAAAGATGGACAAAAGAGAAGATGCTATGAATCTTGTATGTCTGGGTTTGCAGCTGTTAGATATACTGCTAGGAAGTCAGCAATGCTTGCAGCTGTCAGGAGTCCTGCAGTTCGGAGCTCCTGAGCGTTACAAGCTCCGTCAGGCAGCCAGCAATGCTTCGAGCTGACATTAATCACCTACTTTGGGGTTCACAGCTATTACAAGCAGTTCCAGCAACTTGGCGGTGCTAGTAACAATTTATTTCACTTAGCAACAAATGCTGGCATATGGGTGTTGCTTGTAATTTCTAAGGAGCTTTTTGCCAATGCTATTAGCTTCCACAGCCAGCTGGGGCTACAGTAATGGGAGATTTAAGACATTTTAAGTACATTTCTAACAGTGGTGCCTAACAACAAAGAGTACCTTTGGCTATAGTAACTGTGCATACAAACATTGCTAATATGTTGGCAACTTTCCTAATAATAACCAAGTGCCTGATGCTACCTACAGCTGTGGAAGCATTAGTCGGTGCTTCAAAACGCCGCTGCTATGTCAACAACATGTATAGAGTTTAACAAGTAATTCTTACAATATCAGGAGATATTCTGCCAGAGCTCTGTGCCGCAGCTAAGTCCCTCAGCAGGGTATATTAGCTCAGGCTCAGCGCTGTGCTAATAAAGTCACACAGATTTTGAGCAATGTGAAAATATTGAAAGCTACACCGCCAAGAGCACAGGAGGCCGAGAACACAGAAATAGGCTCTGCTTCTGCATATTGAAAAAATTCTTTAACATAGCCAAGAGTCTGAGTGCAAAATTTTAATTCAGATGTCACTGTCGTTATTCGTGAAGATGTCTATAGATTTTTTTTTTCAAATCTGAATTAAAAAATAAAAAGGAAGTTGCTTGATGCCTTATAAAGAAGTTGTGGATTTGTTCCATCATGTCTTAATAAAGAGATGTTCAAGGAAATACTAGAGTGAAATAATTCTCAAAATCAAGATAATATGAAAGCTATATTGTAATTCAGTCCCTGAATCCTGTAATATAGAAGGGCGTTTTAACATTATTCTACTACAGAGCAGGAAAAAAACCTGCCACATCCTTCCTTAACTTCAACTTCCTTAACTCTCCACTCTCTCTCAAAAGTAAACAATACCTGTGAAATGATTCGTTTCAACTCTTCTTAATAGAATAAGAGTATAACCTTTCACTTCTTAATTTCATTTTTAAAACATTTAGATGTTTTCTTCTACAGTTCTTCAGTTCATCTTGGTTTACATTTTATATACTATACATATAAGTATGTGACATTAACATTAATGCTTTGAGATGCATTAAGGTATCTTATAAAAACCATGTCTAAAGATAATTTTGATTTTTTAGATTTTGGACAGATGTTGAAGTACACACTTTTACTGCATAACTAACTTTGTTTTCAAGTTTCTTTCTTTTTCACTGCTGACTCCTTCATAAACATAAAGGGCAAATAATGCTAAACCAGTCAGATCTTTTTTTTTTTTTTAGAGAGAGAACAAACTTTGTACCTGAAGGACAAACAAGGGAAGCCGCATATCTTGTTTTTAACAGGGCTTTTGACACTATCATACGATATTTTCTAAGCAGGCTAATAGCTATCCTGAGCAGGCTAAACTACTATTCCGTTAATAGACAAGTAGCTAGAAAATTGTAAAATAAAGTTAGCTACAAAAATTTAATTGGATGTCATACTATCTAGTCTAGTTTCATACAGTCTATTCCAGTTCTGCTATCTATGGGATCGAATGACGAAATAACATGTAATCTATTACACTTGCACGGTTCAGAAGGGATCCAAGATACAGAAATGCAGTAGTAGAATTCAGAACAATGGTAAATGAGAGAAACATTCTGGAAAAAAAATAGGATTAAATTCAGCTAGAACAGATGAAAAACCTTTACACAATTAAGAATAATGAAACCTACAAAATTAAAGAAAAAAAAAAGCTGCAAATGAACTTATTTGTCTTGCACGGGGAAAAAAAAATAAAAATCTGAGCATGTAATAGTTCACAAGGTTGAATATGAATTGAGAATGGAATTCTGCAATAAAAATGACATGCTTTTGTGTATGAACAGGAGTGTTACCAGTACTCCAGCAGGAGTGGAGTTTGTCATCTACTGACGATATATGTCAATACAGCAGCTGAGTCTAAGAACACATTACCGTTACGAGTACCAAAAGGAGGAGAGATCAACCATTTCTTTTGTGCTTCTTTCCAGAGATTACGCACAAGATCAATCCAGAAGCTGCAAGTGATACAACTACTGAAAAAGTAACCATTTTCAGTTGGTGGCATACAGTCAGTGTAATCTGCCTACTGCAATATAAAACTACACCTTGACCATTAAATGCCATTTCAGCAATTGCAGGATACCATGCAGTAAGAATAATCTAGAGAGCAGGTGCTCCAATAACCCAAATCCACAAAATATTCCCTACACACTTTATTAAACTGAAAACACATAGTAAAACCCCCATAGAGAGAGGAATTACATGCCACAAAACAAGATCATTGAAAGGTGCGAAACACTGCCATTGCCCTTGACTTACATAGAAACAGTGAATTTATTCTGTGAAACTTCTAATGACCTTTGTTAGAGCTGATGAATCCAGTGGCCCAATAGAGACAAGGCTGCCATAGCTCTGTGCCCCCAGGGCTAGCCAGTAGCAGGGCTGAGCAGGTATTCCCTATATAGAGAGTATACACATACACATATACACATGCACATATACACATGGTCAACCACGCAGATGAACTCAGACGAAAACCACAGCACTCACAGAAACACAGACAGCACCAATGGCCTCATCCTGTTTCCCTTTCTGGCCAATCAGGATAAAAGTGCTTTAGCGGGAAATATATATACATATACAAAACAGGGACCCCTCCAGCAGCTGGGCTTAGGCACTCAGTCTTGTCCAGCCCAGGACACCCAGGTCTCCCCAGGTGCTGGTGCCTGGACGTATCCAAGCCCCTGAGACCCACAGGCTTGGTCCCATCGCTGGTGTTTGGGCACACAGGTGCACGCTGCAGGTCTCTCTAGCCACTGGCCTTAGACCCTCAGCCTACCCAGTAACTCTCCCTTGGGTCCTCTGGTCTCCAGTCATTTCAGGCAGACACAAGCAATGAGGTCTCTCAGCTGTCCCCCAGGCTCTGTGGTCCCTTTCATAAGTAGTTTTGGTTTCCTGGTCCCTCCAGCAGCCAGCTCTCAGATCCTCTTGTCTCTCCACTCTCTGGCCCAGACCTTTGGCTGCTTCAGTACCTGGCTGCCAGGCGTCTTACCCTGTTCACCAGCTAGTCTGGCTCCATGTTTGCTCGTGATCATACACTGCATACATACCCACACTTGCACTGGTTTCTGGCACTGCAGACACATGGACCCTGTGAGCCATGGTCCCCACTCCAGCTGCCGGCACTTAGACCTCCTTACGCATACATATGCACAGAATAGAGCCCTCAGACAGAAAACTAGTTAGAAATTGAGTTTAATGAGAAGACAGGATAAATGGTACTGGGCACAGAGCACAGGGCATGGACAGATAAGTGTACTGACCAGCAACCTGTTTACACACAACCAGCCTCTTTTAACTCCTTTCCCCACTATTTCTTGTGCTTACTCCTCCATGGTTTACCTTGATACCTCTCTCTTTTTTCCTGCTTGTGGCTCCTCCTCTGAACATCCCATAACAAGTCTCACACAGGAGACATTCTTCCCCTACTTCACATACTGATTCCCACACCCTATAGCCAGTAACCTCCCTCTTTTTACAAGTGGTCCCAAGACCCTCTTCCATTGACTGGTCTTGATGGGTCTCACACCTGGACAATGGTGTGAGACCATTGGCTCTCCCACAGTAGACCTGTGAGTAGCTGGATCAGGGTGCTCTGTTTCCCTGATAAAGCTTCTGGGGTTCCGCCACCTGCCATTGTCCCTCTGCTTTGTGCTCATGGAGACAAACTTGTTACCTCATACCCTAATGGCCTGACGGGCTATGTCTCGCATGGCGGAGAAGAAGAGGAAGGGGAGGGAGTCACCACCAGCCTGAGGTGGCACACCCGTGACCCTGATCCCAACCAAGGCAGCCACCTGCACCCATGAGCAGGGCACACCAAGTGAAAGAGCTGCCTGCTAACAGGAATACCATCATGCCTTGCCCTACGCTTTTTCTCTTTCTGTAACCAGTTTCCAATGCTAAAAAGTGAGGCAATAAACAAATAAATGAACAAGTAGAAAAAAACCCAAGTTATTCATCTTGGAGTTTAAAATCCTTCCCGGTCCTTGAGGGCATCTAGCAGAAAACCTTAAGTAATATGATTACTTATGTGATATTTATATTATAGTCCAAATCATCACAACCAACAGAGCCTCAAAACCTCTAAACCTCCCCTGGGTTTACCAACCAGTCAGGCATTCAATGACTCATCCTAAGACTAGCTGCTTCACCACAAACTCTCTACAGTTTCTCGTGCTTTCCCTATATAAACACAGTAACACACTCTACACACAGCCATTAAATATTTCATATCTCTCTGCCCCCACCACCTCCTTTGATGTAGGCTCTCCCAGAGCTTCACTCTTTGGACGTTTAGAAACTTTTTTAAAACCTTCCAATCTAAATAATTTATGACCACTGTACACACATTTGCTCTTTCAACAGAAGGAATTATTCTTCCTCCTTGATAATGAGCCTCAAAGGTAGCTGGAAAATATTTGTATACTCTCTCATCATCATTTCAGTAAACAAGTTATGATATTTTTAATCTCTTCCCACAAGTTACATCTTCCATTCTCTTATTGACTTCTATTGCCCAAAGAAGTCTAAATTCTGTGAACATTTTGGCCAGATTTTTGCAGAATATTCTAATGATTTAATGAAGTGATTACTAATGTCTTGTACTATGGTATTAATTTTATCCTGTTCCTATCAAGAACGCCCTGACACAACAAAACTGAATTACTTTTTGCATACAGATCACACTGGTGGTTTACAGTCACAGGTGGCTCAAGCTCCATATCTGTAGCAGAATTTTTTATTACTTTCAAAGTGCATGGTTTTGAACAATTAAGTCTTCCTTATAATTTCTATTGCTCCTTTCAAAATGTATGTCTTTCCTCTGGAATTTAGCAAGAAAGTTCTTTTCAGTAATTAAAAAAATGTGTCTATTTTGACAAAAGGGTACGCAACCTCCCCCAAACTGTTGGGACAGCCAACGCACTGATGGTTTAGGGGGTCTTTGTGAGAAGGTGATAGATGAGGGTTTGAAATCCTCCAGGAGGGCAATAAATCTGCATATAGCATGCTTATGAATCCCTATAGTTTTAAAGGAGATGTGTGCCTGTGTGTGGCAGAAGGGAGGAGTAATAACAGGAAACACTGAGGTATGTTGGACAATATTATTGATATGCATTGCTTCAGTGGAGGAAGTGTAATTTATTGGGACAGTCTAAGAAACGTTCTATCTAGGGGATATTCCAATTTATACATCTTTGTAACTTAATACAGGGTATAAGTACAGAAATGGAATGGTGTCATTGGTCTGCTCTTTTATCGTATATTTGACTTTTAAACGGAAATTTACAGAATATTTACTTTTGATAATATGCACTTAATCACAGTACTAGGTAAGATTCATTGATTTTACCTGATAAAAATTGTTATTTTCTCCCTCAATTTAGTTTAAACAGTGATATTTTTACAGAAATACTGAAAACTTTAACTGTTGGAGGTATTTGGCATTTAAAAAAAAAAATCTTTTTATTTTACTTTTTTCTTTCTAATTTGTGTGCTAATAATTTCATTCAACAGTACAACCATGAGCAGTAGTCACTGAAGACAACAGAAGGTGTAGCAGAGACAAAGATAAATAATTTTTTATACTAATTAATTACAAATGACCAATTAGAGGATCCATTAATTTCATTTTGTGGAACTAAATCAAATGGCCCATGTGTAAAATGAGAAGAGCGTGTCTTGCAGGGACAGGAAGAGAAGCAGGCCATTAGGGTATAATCTGTCAGCTTTCACACACACAAGTCCTAGCGAGGATAAAGAGAAATCTGTCTAGCATTCAGTAGCAAGATCTGTCCCAAATTTGTCTAATTGCATCGTAAGTGCAATTGAGAGAGGAAATGTAGCTGCTACTGCATTTGTAAAATGAAAGGCAGAGAAGGAAGATGGTTATTGAGTCTATTTTTAAGTATGAAAAAAGCACTCGTGTAGTATAATGATGCACACATTCAGACACACCAGAATGGAAATAAGAATAGTATAGTGAAAGAACTGGCTTGTGTTACATTTCAAGATAATGGTAACCATCCGAGACCTACACATTACAAAAACACAGTGGCTGAATAGCTTATAAGGTTTAAATAATATTTCACATGTAAAATATGCTTTTGAGAATTTTGTATTACTTCACAGTTTAAGATCCAGAGGGCTACTGTCCTGGGAGTTCATGTAACTTAAAGGCTGTCAATGCTTTCCTAAAGTCCCATTAGGTGGAGAAACAACTGCGCACTGACAGCGGCCTTTCTAAAGAAAAAGTGTGCACTGTGACTTTTATTTTATGTCCTATTACAATGAAAGAAATTTTTTTTAAAGTATTTCTTTCAAGAGCCAGGTAGCCTCAAGAAAACACAAGGTATCTTTTTTTCATTACTCACAACAGAGAGAAAAATCACTCTAAGGTACACCACAATCTGGTAAACCAGTTGTATACAAGAAGTCCTGAAATGCCAACCTATGACAACAGAAGTGACCGATGAACTTTATCACAGAGCTAATCCCTGCCTTCGAATGGACAGATGGGGCATGTCACTGACACAGAGTAATGCCACGGAAGTGTTTCCAACTGCAATTCATAAGGGCTTTTAAGCAAAGAGAAACAGTCTACTGAAGATAGATCACAACCTCCCCATGGCTATAGTGAAATGCTTCTTCCAAGTGGTTTACCTGGGATGAATCTTTACTGACATTGAAAAGAACAGGTATTTATCGTTAACAGAAGTATTAGCTAAAAGAAGCCATTTTAGCATTTAACCTATTACAACCTTTTTTTTTTTCCCCGTGTTCTGTAAGGTTCATGGTTCAAGCTTGATCTACTCATTTAGGAGGAAAAAAGAAAACAAGAATTTATTTCTGCAGAGAGGATGGAGATTCTTGCATAATAACAACAATACAAGAACTGAGGTGTTAAGTAAAACACCAAATATCACAAGTGTTGCAACTGAATCCTGAGGGCTGACAGCTCTGTTCAGTCCATGTCTCCAGGGCTGGTGGCAGCTGACAAGCTGGGGCTGAAAATGAGGGAGTTTGTGTACGAATGAGGATCTGATGATATGTACCCACTGACTAGCTTGTGGGTGATGACTCAACTAAGTTTGTTAATCACTTACTAAGAATAAGGCTCTAATTAAAAAGTTAGTGTGAATGTGGATTTATGGCTTTCCAGCAGCCACCAAATCACAAACTGAATGTCTATGTTTGAATTTTTTTTAAAAAAAGAAAAACCTTTTAAAAAGCATGAGTTTTTTTCCCTTGGTTAAATAATTAAATTCTATTACAAGTTAACCCTTGTCTTCCTACATCACTTACCTAGATTTCAGAAAGGTATCTTAATTAAATCAAAAGAACATCCCTTCATGGATGATTATTCTATTTGTGAGCTCATTGAACCAGCAGGTTAAATCCTGAGAGCTGGCAGATGAAAGTGTCTGTTTTCACACCTCCTCCTAATCCTGCATTCTTTGGTGGCTCTTTCAGATTCAAGCACAAATTATTGTCATTTCTAAGTAATTCTAACAGTCCTCAAGCATCTGCTAGGGTAGGTGGAAATCACAGCAAAGTGGAAGACCATCAGACAGGAACCTTTCACCACTTGTCCTCCTTTGCCCTCTCCTCAGAAGTGCTACCATGAGTTGGGAGACCCAGGAATAACAGACATAGATCCCTTCAGACTAGCAGTTCCTAATCCTGTTGTGCAGGTATACGGTGCAGAACATGTATATGGCCTTTGGCTTTTAGCAGGTAGTGCCTGAGAAGAATTAGGCAGGTCAGAGCATTCATGTGTGTAACTGCCAGTAGCCAGAGGGAAACAGCAAACAAGAAAGCAGGTATGAAACTCTGCCATTCTACCAGGATTATGTCTATGTTCCATGTAAAAGCCTAGCAGCCAGGATTTCCAGGATGTATACTCCTCTTTAATTCCAGGTGTTCACATCTTTCTCTCCCACCACCCAGGATATCACCATAATCACAAGACCATAGCTACACCAAGGAAGGTCACACACTACTTGCACCACACAGCAAAAGGTCATCACAAGCCATGCAAGGCATTCAGATCTCCCTTTACTGGCCCAGTCCCTTCTTCTTGCTACATCTTGGAAGAAATTGCAGAAGCCACTGCATTTCCTAATAGGCCTGACCATATTGATATGGCACAGATGCTTTCACAGCATGACTTCTGATCACCGCTGTCAGGAGATTTATGCAAAAAATCAGGTTTAAGTAGGAGACAGGTGTGACACCACTCAGATTACAGCAGTTCAGGCACGTGTACGAGCAGAAGTGTCAGTGCTGGCAGGACTCTAAGTTAAGTAGGGACATGTCAATCAACTGTACATAGAGACCTCATGAAAATTCAGCTTCTACAGCTTTTGTTTTAGTGCTCAAAGCCTTCCTACATCCAATTTTAGATGCACACACTATCCCATATTTGAATTACCCCATAAAACTGTTTGTTGTGGTTTTGTTTAGTAAGGGGGGGCCTAAGGTGGTAGCTTCTGTAAGAAACTGCTAGAGGTTGCTCCCCTTTATTCAGTGGACTTGGCCGGGCCTAGGGCGGACCCGCTGCTGGCCAAGGCTAAGCCAATTGGTAGCAGAATGTTCTGTGATAACACCCCTGTGATAACGTATTTAAGAAGGGGAAAACAGAAGAAAAAAAAAAAAAGAGAGAAGATGTGAAGAAGCTGAGTGGGGGCAGAGGCACAGAGGGGGAGGCGCAGACCTTGTAGGCCTCACCCTCTGGCCTCTCGCCGGGTGGCCGACTGGGCCTGACTCGGCCCAGCCCGGCTGCAAGAAGTGGAGAGGAGATGAGATGGATGATGTGAAGAGATTCTGAGAGGCGTCTGCCAGCCTGTTGTGAAAAACTTTTCTTCTGAGAGGAACAGCTGCAGACACCAAGATCAATGAAGAAGGAGGGGGAGGAGTAATGCGGCTCCTGGCCAAGATTCCCCTGCAGCCTGTGGTGATGACCATGGTGGAGCAGGTTGTCCCCATGCAGCCCATGGAGGTCCACAAAGGAGCAGAGATCTACCTGGAGCCCGTGGAGGACCCCACACTGGGCACCAGGGGAGGTGAAGGCCTGAAGGAGGCTGTGGCCCATGGAGGGCTGGCTGGGGCAGCCGTTCTGGAGGGACTGCACCCCGTGGAAGACATGACCAACGCCAGAGCAGTTTCACGAAGGACTGTGGCGTATGGGTGGGACCCCACAATGGAGCAGGGAAGGAATGTGAGGAGTTCTTCCCCCGATGATGAAGCAGTGGCATAAAACAACATGTGATGAACTGACCACAACCCCCATTCCCTCTTCCCACCCTGTGCCACTCAGGGCGGGGGAAGGAGGTAGAGATGATGTTAAGCCTGGGAAGAGGGAGGGGTGGGGACGTTTATCTTGTTCTCTGTCTCATTATCCTGCTGGTTTTAGTAATAAATGAATAGTTTTCTCCAAGTCGAGTCTGTTTTGCCCGTAACGGTAACTTTAAGGATTTCTCCCTGTCCTTATCTCAAACCTCGAGCCGTTTTTCTTATATTATCTCCCCCTATTCTCTCGGAGGGTGGGGGGAGTGAGAGAGAGACTGTGTAGTCTGGTCCCAATCGGGGCTGACGTATGACACTGTAGTAATAAGTTGTTTCATATCATAAGTGGCTTTCTATTGCCTTGGGAGAGTTTATCAGTTAACTAGCTATGCTGGGGGCAGAGAAAGAGTTTTGGACACTAACTCTCCATTTGGTTTCTGAAGGCATTTCTGCAGCAGCTTGTTGTAATCTTAAAACTAGAACCATAAATTCATCTGGTGAGTAAGCAGACTGAGGAAAACGGTAACTTTATAAATACTCAGCAGAACGTACAGTAATACATTTTCCACTGGAGGATTTTTGTCTGCCACTGCTATGCTCTTCTGTGCCTCATGGAGGTTTGGTAGGAACAGAAGGCTACATTTGCTTGGAAAAAAAAAAAAAATCACTGAAAATAAGTTTAAGCTTATTTTTGTCCATTTTATGTCTCAGGTACTGCTAGAAAGGCCCATAGAGATTCTGACTTAATAGACTTAAAACGGTTCCATATAGAGATGCATACGTGCTGAGTGTCAGTATAAAAGCTACAGATAGCATCACCTGAAAAAGACATTCAGGAGGAAGCAGAACATTTCCGCCCACTGGAGGAAGAGAACTATATCCACTAAATGAGACACAGGAGGAAGAAATGAAATGATAACAAAAGAACCGGGATAGTATAAGGAGACTACTAGTAGTTGGTTTTATAAATGCTGTAAAAGGGTGAAGATGGAGTAAAGAACCTGTCATTTTGCCAAAAGGGATTTGTTTGTATTTCCTGCCTGTGAATGGGGACTTGGTGCAGCACATAAGGCAGAAATTGCCTGGGAGATAATCAGAAAAATTAATTTCTGAAGAACGTTAGTCAGTGATTGCAGACTTCCTGTTAAATGAGGCTAGAGGTTTAAAAAGTATTTTTCCATAATGATAAAAACGCAAAATCATCACACATATGCATTTACAGAAGAAAAATAAGTTGAGGAAGAGCCTTTAAACATACAAGAGACAGAAAGAGACAGGGAACAAAGTCAGGTACAGGAGGACAGTGTAACAGGAGGCAAATCAGAGAATCCTACAGAGGGCTGGAAGGGACCTAAGCTCTTCTGGCAGACAGACTGCTTCATTTCCTTAGATAATCTGACAAACACTTAATCAAGTTGGAAAGTTGTTCCTGAAGTCTAAGCTGAATCCTTCTAACTGCAGTGGAGGAACCATCCTGCCTCTGCTCTCTTCCCCCTGGCAGTCACCTCCTTCATGCTTGAAGCTTGTCTCCATTCTTCCTTCCAACACCTCCTTGAATAACTTTCATTTTTCTGGCCTTTCTTTGCAGCTGAAGTTTTCCCGACTAATAGTAATTCTCATTGCTCACCTCTGAGCACGTAACCTTCCAGTGTTAAGCTCAGACGTGGACCTGGCTTTACTGGGGGTTGAGTGCCTATCCCATTATCACATTTCCCCTTGCACTTCTGTCATTGGTTAGGGAGCTGAGCTAATTCTCTGGGCTTTATTATGTTGTTTCCTTTAGGAAAGTAATGACAGGGTCAAAATTCAGACAGCCCTTGATGGTTCAAGTTGTACTAACTAGCTATGTCATGAACTTGTTCGTTTCTAGACTTCTCAAGAACATTCTTCCATGTTTCTTCAAAGGCTAGTGTGCTTCTTGTTGTTTATTGGCATTTCTGCTCCCATTTTAAAATTCATCAAATTCCAGAATCACCCTTTCTGTCAGAGAAATTGGCAAACCAGAGAAAAACTCCCAGTGGCCACTCATCTGTAAGCAAAGCTGATTCAGAGGGATAGCGAGGCTGTGCTGCATTTCTGAGAGCAGCTATGAGATATCAAGACATAGAGATTCTGCTGGAGAATTCTATTAGTTTTTCATTCCTCTACCGTTTTTGTCCAAGTATGGTATCGTTGCTTTAACTATTCAATAGCCTTCAAACACAGAGCATACATATCAAATCAGCAGATAGCACAAAGAGTGATGATGGGCTGTGAGCAAATCAAAGGTCAAAAATAGAACTAATAAGCAAAATCTTGACAATTTGAAAAAATAGCTTGAAAATAAATCGGGAATTCAAGACAAATATAGGCAAGATACCACATTTGCAAGCAGAAATGTAGAATGGGAAATGAGTGGTTTTTCAGAAAAGAACATTAGTCCAAGTTAGGAAGTGACACTTCAAGTAGGCTGTGGACCAAAGAGAGGGTGTCCAGAGATGAGCATGAGGAACGATCAGAGGTCCAGAAAACAACATCTTTATGGAAAAACTGAGGTTCAACCTTGCTGAAAAGAGACAGTGTACCTGATAGGACTGTTTAAGATTATAAAAGGCTTCTTTCATAAAGACAGTGAGAATAATCTTTACTGTTTTTCATAAAAAAAGAAATTATAGTTTAGATTGCAGCAAGAAAGAGTCAGGTTAGATTTATGAAAAAAGTCTGCTAGCCAAGCATTGGAGAAGGTAGGTTGCACAATCACTATTTTGAAAATGTTTGAAAACAGGTTAGTAAAAGCACTTTGCCAGTAATGATACAGATAGAATTTCTTTAACTCCACATCCTTTCCAATTAGGGCCTAGTGACAAAATAATTATTCTGGATTTTTTTTTTCTCTATTGTGATTAATAATTTCAATTTAGAAATAAAATTATTTTTTATTAAAAACTGAATATTGCACTGTTTATATAGACTCGCAAAATAAATCAGAAACTAAGCGCACAAACATCAGAAAAATCTTGGGGTTTTACAACAAAGTGAATCCCTATGATCTGCTCTGTCTTTCAGGACAATGCCTGAAAGTTCAGGATGATCACTAACCTAGCCTAAAAATTTTGTTTTATCCTTATCTCCTAGTTAACGTCACATACAGACTCTCATCAGCATATTCTTTGAGAAGAGAAGCAGACTTTGTACTATCTTTAGAAACTAAAAAAAATAGAATTAGGGCATGAATAAAGAGAAACAAACATATTAAATATTAATAGAAAGTTGAATTAAAAAAAAATTCAACTGATTCCACTCTACATCTGATGTAATGTAGGAAGATTGCCAAAAAAACCCCTCAATCTCCTGCTGTTCTATTTCATATATTGTTTAACCTATATTTTTGCAATATTTCTTGTTATATAAATTGTATGCAGATAGCCAATCAAATATTGTGTCTTGAAATTTAGATAACAGATGCATGAAGATTTATATTTTTATCACTTCTATTTCTAAGCATAATCCCTTTGACAGTATATGAAGCAAGACTTAAAAGCCTGTTTACTTTCTAGAAAAAAAAATTTGTTTTCCCCTAACAGTGGAACATCACACTTTGATTGTGAATATACACAGTTCACAATCTTTGGGCAGCGGTTTTTATTATCTACATGCTTCAACTTTTGGCAACATTCAACAAATTTTCCATTATCTAGGTTTTCCTTCTGTATCACTGGATAGGTCAAACTACTTCTAAAAGAACTGAATGTTTACTCATACTCAGAAAATACACAAAAGCAGTACGTTTGTGGCGAACAACAACACAAAAAAATCTGAATATTTGTTTTAATGTACAAGTCCCAAAATAATGGGAATGGCAGGCTACAGTTACATAATTAGGTAGAAGGCACTGCTGCATCTCAGCAGATCAAAGGCACGTTCCCCTTGGTCAGAAGGAGAGCAGCAGGTTTGGGGTTTTTTTTCTCTTGTTTTTTTTTTGTTTTCAAGATATTGAAAAAGTCAGCCTATCCCAACTTAAACATGACACAAGGACAATACTAAGAGCAGATACTAACTGCCATCAGTTTAAAATACCTAGTGAGCAATAACTGGTTATTTTTTTTTCTGAATATAGATAATAAATTTAAAAAAAAAAAGAAAGCTTGTGTCAAATATTTCCTTCAGCTTCCAGTTTTTCACATCTGAATTTACTTTTAAGCAAGAAAAAGAATATAGAAGATTGCTACCAACATGTCTTTAATATCATTGGTAGTCCCAGCAAAGACACTCAACAAAATATCCTAATTGCTGCATATTTGTTCAAATACATTACCCAATGTAATTGGTTTTACAGAACATATTTATCTAAATGTGCAAAAAGACAGATTTTCTTTAATATGTTTTTATCAGATAGTGTAAGAGAAGTTGTTTTTTTAAGTGGTTTGGAATTAACATGCATGTTTTACTTTCCCATCTGCCTGCAGGCGTGAGTTGGCATTTGCTCTGCCGAAGTGTCTGTGGTAGCCTACTGAGTTGCCATCAGGACTGCATAGGATGTTATGTCACATCAGGCCAAGAGTAAATGCAACCAGATTTTTAATTAAAAACAGAAAAATGAAAGAGGATACTTGTATAAATGTATACAAAATGAAAAAAAAAAACCCCACATATACAAAGAAATAATCCATTGAAGTACAGTCAGGGTTTTTTCGGTGTTTCTAGGGGGGTATCATAGGTTTTTTTATTTTCCCTATCCACCTTTTTGTTCATGTTTGCTTTTTAAAATAAGTTCTCACTAAAAGTAGTGGGCAAAAGTAATGGTGTTTGTCCATTAAGGCTGAGGAAGTACACTGTCTATGAATCCCATGCTCCATTTTCTTTAGGGGGAAGCCTTTTGTGATTCTAATTCCTTAACGTCTGCAATGTACTCAATATTTTCAACAAGGAACAGCAAAATATATGTTATTTCACAACATAACACATTTCTCAAGACCTCATGTTCTTTGGCATAAAACTTTCTAACAGGATCAGTATATTTAACTTTCAGGCATCTTATGATTTGGGAAATCTTTCCTGCCAGAAATGACTGCCAAAGTCACGCTAAAAGCTTTGCTTTAGCCTGCAGGTTTGATGCATATGAGGCACATATTGCTTTTGATATTTGTCAAAGACAGATCCTTCTGTGTGTTGTCATTAGGTGCTGGTGAAGCAAAATAAATGTCTGCAAGAATTATATATAGATACGTACACATAACACACACAGAGAGTCTAACACCGCAAACACTTTGTAAACACCAAGCCCTGATCATTAAAGTGCAATAACACTAAGCACTGAAGGTCACCATATGCCTGCAGTTTGTGCTACGCCATGACTAAACGCCCAGTGCACGGACGGAGTCTGTGCTGCCTGTGACACCTACCCCTGAAAAGACTGCAGAACAAAAAACTGAGCGTGTACTTGTTTTCCCATAAATCTCTATACATATTGTGCATCCTTCATGATGTAAGCAAGGGTGTTACTGATGACTTGGAGAACAAAGTGGACAAAATGTGATCTTGTAAACTTGATTTGATTGTAAAATAATGAAATATTCACTTATGTCTACAGAATTAAAGTACTAATGGATTTCTATTAAAATTACATTTACAAATAATCAATCTTGGCAGGCAGAGAGCTTCACAGAAGACTGCAAAATTTAAATATGTAAAGTATGGTCTCAGGCAGAGTGTGTGTCTTCAGGAGTCTTGCCTTTTCTCTGCAACAGATTTCAAGACAATTTTAGAAAGACTGAGAGACCTTGACTGAAGATTAATAATAAGTCACAACTAGTGGAGCAGCTGCTTCTGCTCCCTTCTGCTTCCACGGTGAGAACAAAACAGATTAGAAAGCCATTAAGATGTGATTTCCCTGAGAAATGCACCCCTGTACCTGCGCACATTGCCACCTTCAATAAAGAAACAATTCATCCATCAGAGGCAGCCAGAACCCTCCTCCTCCTCCCCAGCCAAGCGAGGAGTTGCTAGATGTGATATCTGGAGAGCAGCTCTTCCCCAGGTAGCAGAAACAGAAGGCAAACCTCCTCCCATGGGGTTAGGAGCAGCAGGTATACGCTGCTGCACAGATCTCCATCATCTCCTCTTAGAATAAATGATTTTAATAGGAACTTGAAATAAGGAGCAACGAAAATGATGTGTGATCCTCCTCACAGGTTGGGAAGGTACAGGAAAAAGGTCAGCTGTTACTGTACTGTAACAGCTCAGGCCCTCAGGTAATGTTGTGTTCAATGTTTAATTACTATCTTATTAACCGAGTGCAGAGCAGTAATTTTAGAGGCATCTGAACGTAAACTTAAACTAAGGTATTTCAAACAGCATGAAATAGCTAAATGCTTGGGTGATAAACATTGTTGTCTTAACATCTTTACCTTATCAAAACTATGGTTGTGGCTACTGTCTTCCCCCTTTTCTGTGAGACTGGATGCCGTGTTCAAAATAAATTTTATCTACACTTTAAACACTAAAAAAAGGTTTGACTATTAATAGAAGTGCTATGTTAAAAGGTTTTCTTTATAAAAAATCCCACTTGCACCATATCCCTTTAATGTCAAATTTTTATGTCCCTGAAAAAGTTAACGCACAGGGCTGTAACGCATTTTATTAACATAAATGAACTGGCCAGATTGTAGCCACTTGCACATGTGAAATGATGTGCTAGCGTGGATGCCCTCTTTATTGTTAATATCTGATAAGGGGAAAATTCTGGATCAACTATTTTCTTTCCATGCAGAAGGGAGTACCCAGGGTGCCCAGGCTACGTGGAAATTAATGACATGTACCAATAAGTAACTAACAGTTGCATTAGGCAGGCTGCTGGTGCACACCTCATCCCTCTTAATGCACATTATGGCACAGCCAGTTGCTGATCACCTGTGGTGCAGTAAGTTCAAACTATACTTTAACATGTCATTAAGGGTTGTGAAATATAGACTCGTTGAAACAAACAAACAAACAAAAAAAAAGAGCTTTTGGGGATTTATTTATTCCTTTTTGGAATATTTTTTCCCAAGATTATCTTACCTCAATATGTACATTTTCTTCTTTCTTAGAAGATTTTTCAATACTGGTTAATTATGCAGCAATGATTTTTAACTCCTTTTTAGTCATAAACACCATGTTTGGCAAAGGATATCTCTCATTCACATAGCAGACCTTTCACTCAGAGCCCATTTTGCAATTTGTGTCATAGGAATGGTGTTTTATACCCACAAAAAAAACCCCCAACTTTTATTGAAATCTCTCTTCTGGGCATAAGGTTTTAACTGAGCAGTAGCATTACTTATGCCTTTAATTTGTAACAGTAGCTGATAGGTTGAAAAATGCCTGGAAGCTAATAAATAGAAATTGAAAGAGGTCCTTATGCTTGTCATTTAATGACAACTTGTTTGCTGCTTGTGGTAAAGAGCTGGTTTGAAAGAGTTTATTTTCCCCCTTTCCTTCCCCCACCCAAGCTGTTACTTCGTAATACCCCCTCCTTGTTTTCCAAGGCCATCCATCATCACATTTTGCTCACTGCAACAGATTTTGATATGTCAACAGAAAAACAATGAGGGCTTTGCTGTGCACCATTGCTGTACATGTGTCACTTTTGAAATTCCTAAACTTATCTATCATTATAAGGACTTTAAAAATCACTATTCCTAAGATCATCTTACTGGTTAATTCAGAATATTTATTTCAATGCAACCAAGACTTTAGCTAGAATACAGAATAAAGATTAAATATATTCACTTCCTTCTGTGAAGATACCGTATTTCAGCAGATGCTGACAAATGGCTACATGCTCAAACAATATTTTCCTAGTACATTATGGTAAATATTTCCTACAAACTTAACTACTCATGGTGCAACTTGTAGCCTTTCCATCTTGGTAGCCTCTATACTTCAGTCTCAGTAGAAAATATCTAGGTTTTTAGAAATAAATAACTAAAGATTTCAAATGAGCTATGCAGTAGCTCCCTATCTATTGAAGACAAATGCAACATAAACCAGCAATGTGCCCTTGAGGCAAAGGCTGATGGTATCCTGGGCAGCATAAGGAGTGTTGCCAGCAGTTTGAAGATGGTGATCCTTTCCATCCACTCACCACTGGTGAGCCCACACATGGAGTACTGGGTCCAGTTCTGGGTTCTCCATTACAAAAGAGGCATGGATGTACAGGGGAGAGTTGAACGAAGGACCATGAAGAAGATAAGGAACTAAAGCTTCTCACACATGAGGAAAGGCTCAGAGAGCTGTTCAGCCTGGAGAAGAGAAGGCTCAGGGGGAATCTCATCAATGTATGTAAATACCTGAAGGGAGGGAGCAAAGAGGATGGAGCCAGGCTCTTTTCAGTGGTGCCCAGTGACAGGACCAGAGGCAGTGGGCACGAACTGAAATAAGGCAGATTCTGTCTGAACATCGGGAAATACTTTCTACTTTGAGGGTAGACTGAGCACTCACATGGAATACCCAGAGAGGCTGCAGATTCTCCATCCCTGGAGATATTCAGCTGTCTGTACATCATCCTGGGCAATCGGCTCTAGGCATCCCTGCTTTGAGCAGAGGGTTTGGACCAGACAACCTCCAGAAGTCCCTTCCAACCTCAACCATTTTGTGACTTTCTGCTTATATATGTTTTCTATTAGTTACGTATTTTAATAATGTTTAAGTATATAACAACATGGGATCTCATGCCAAAAAAAAAAAAAAAATTCAGATTCTTTTCAGGTAACTTTCACTTAGGACTCATACACTTTCAATAAGAACAATATTTTTGTCAATTATCTCAAGCAGTGTTGGATTTTGTACTCTGTTGTGTCAAAAAGAAGAATAGTTAATTCATATTAGCATTTGAACAGTGTGTTACAACTTTACTGAATTGTATCTTGTTTACTTT
Source organism: Tetrax tetrax (assembly GCA_009806455.1). Taxonomy (NCBI): domain Eukaryota; kingdom Metazoa; phylum Chordata; class Aves; order Otidiformes; family Otididae; genus Tetrax; species Tetrax tetrax. Next base: position 293,026 of record WHYT01016765.1, read on the forward strand.
CAGGTTTTTGTAAGAACTTTCTTCCACCTCCTAATGTATTTGTAAATTTTTCACTGTTACCAAGCTTTCCAAGCAAAATAAGAGCTGAGACCAAAAGAGGACCATGCAGAAGTCTGTCTTAGAGTTCTGCATAATTGCAGGACAATTCTTCTGTAACACAGAACAATGTGCATCACGTTTTAAACTAGCTGATAGACAATTGAAATTTTAAAGTAAGAGAATAACATGAATTTGTCAGATCATCTGTATAACAACCAACTTCATCCAATTTCTAGTAGAGCTGGAGAAGTCTTGATTAAAATAATCCAACCAATGCTGAGTTTAAAACACCACTTTGCTCCAGTGCCTAATTATGGTTTCTGTTAAGCATTTGTATCAAATTCTTAATCTGCTAATTCTACTTTCTAGACACTGAGTACTTGTATATTTCATGATAGTTTAAAGGGCTTTACTTAACATCTTTCTTTGTATGCACTTATAAGGCCACAGCTGAGTCATCTCTTAATAGGCACATTGATCAAGCAAATATTATATTGTACTTTACACTACTGTACTCATACCTAAGATCATAGAAAAATAGAGGACTTTAAAACTGATTTAGAAAAGACATAACATTCTGGTCATAATGACACAGAGTAGAGGACCAGGCAAACTCCTTAGCTACAGAAATCAAATTATTTTCATTTTCAGTTGAATTGTTTTCTGAACCAACTAAAAGAACTGCAATTCTTAAAAATACTTCATTCAGCATGAAAGGAAATTTCTTACTTCACATTCTCTTTTTCTGAAGAATTGCACATCATTGTAAAGAGTATGCTCTCAAGAATAAAATCAGCTGATAAGTTTAGACAAGAATACTAGGAATAGCACTTAAACAGATATCTGCCATTCCAATACTGACATTAAGTTATTTTAGGGTTTGGGGTTTTTTTTTTAGGGGAAACAATACCTTATATGTACTGCAAAAAGAAAGTTATGGTGAACTCTGGAGATTTTCTAGGTTGTGATTAAACTCAAGTGTTTTCAAATCACAAGGACCCAGAAATGTCTGGTTACTACTAAGTGCAATGACAACAACTTTCAACAACCACTCAGGAAATTTTCTGAAAACCATCTTAGAAAATTGTGAATTTTAAAGAACATATTTTCCCTAAAGCATACCCTGTGCTTTCTTCAAATCAAATGCCATGCAATAAAGAGAGAGAGTCTCTGAGTTTCAAGGCAAGACTAGCCATGACAAATCTGCTACTTGCTTTTTCCTTCACTGCGTCACTGCGATGAAAATGTTATTTATAAGAAGCAACCGCTCTGAGAAGCTAGACAGATTCTTTATTGGAAAATTCTGGGAGATGAGGTGAGGGAGAGAATAATTATATTCTTCTGGCACAGGTAGAGGTACTTTCTACCAAAAAAAAACCCAAAACAAAACAAAACAAAAAAACAAAAAGGAAAAGCAAATTATAGTGGTAGCTATCTTTATGGAACTGACTCCTCTATGCCCATTATTTGTTTTGCAGTTGTAGAAATATATATATAGCATGGTAGGATTGACACAATGCTAATAAATGGCACAGGTGTCTAATTCCATGTCGCACTGCCGATACTCAAAAGTGATACATTGCAAAGATTGCCAAAACTGTTTTAGGTCTAAACAGATTTATTTTTTTTAAGCTTATATTAAAAATGTAGAGTTTGCATGAAATTCCTCCCTCACTGTTAGAGCAACTAAGAAATGCCAGAACATAGACTGTAAAAAATATAAAAGCTTTACTATAAGTTTTGCACTGTAGTATTGTTTTAGTGACTTTGAAATACATGTATATTTCAGTTTTAAGGAAGACACCAGTATGAAATTGCTGTGATGCTAGAACAAACATTAACTATGAAAAGTGATAGCAGAAAATAAAGTGATTGGATTTAAAAAAAAAAAAAAAAAATAGACCAGAGCCTGGAATCAGATTTATACTTCATACCAAAAAACTATTGTTAACACAGATCTAAATTTGCTTTGTGTGCATGTTTGAGTGGAAAATAGCTACTCTCAGATGCACAAAACCAGAAGGTATGACCTAATTGATACACTTCATTACTCTAAGTGTGGGCAACACACACAAGAGCACAGAACTAAGAACCATGAACTCATTTTGAACAGGCAAAGCACAGTGCCAGGCAGCAGTTCTAGCTCAGGTCTGTTGTGACAGGACTAGGGGTAACTAGGGTTTCAAAATAGAGGGAGGCAGATTCAGATTATATATTAGGAAAAAATTTTTTACAATGAGGGTGGTGGAACACTGAAACAGGTTGCCCAGAGAGGTGGCAGATGCCCCATTCCTGGAAACGTTCAAGGCCAGGCTGGACGAGGCTCTGAGCAACCTGATGTGGTTGGAGATGTCTCTGGTCCTTGCAGGGGGGTTGAACTAGATGGCCTTTAAATGTCACTTCCAACCCAAACTGTTCTATGATTCTGGGTCCCCAGCACACTGAAACCATCCTAGTGCAACGCTGAGCTAACGTAGCCTGTCTCTCAGTAGGAAATATTTTGTGGGGAAAGCTGCATGCTGACACACGCAGCCACGTAGTAGCTCTGCCATGCCCTGCTCCAAAATTAGCTTAGATAGAGAATTCCTAGGACTTTTGGACATCTGAGATGGTGAGGTCAGAGAGTGTCTTAAAAAAGGTGAAGGAATTAAGAAAGATGCAGAGGGAAGTCATTAAGTTCTGTATCCTCTCTTTGTCCTGCACCAAGAAGAAGGGAGAGAAGGACAGTCAAGCTTACAAGGCATAAAAAACCCAGAAAGAGAGCAGAGACTGGGGCTTATTGGAATCCATGACTGGGGAAATCTCATTGGACATAAGGATGAGCTGCCAGGAGACAAGCTGACATGGACAGAGAATAGTGTTGGAAGAAATAATGGCAGGCAGGTCTCAGGGGAATGTCAGCAGGGAACTTTATGCAACATGGTGTTACAGTCTTCTAGATGGATTGCCTGTCATACCTCAGGGGACAAAAGCAGCGGTCACAAAATATTCATCAACTCTACTGCTGAATTTGTTATTATTCCATTTTTTATTCATTGATTTTACTTCTGTCTTTAATACTTCATTTAGGCAAATCCAGATTATTATTTTTTTTCTCTTTATCCATCTCTGCTTAAGGGTAGCTGATGTTGAAAGCACTACTCTGATCTCTCCCTCTGGTTGTAGTCATGCTGCAATTACCTTTGTCTGTCTTTCCCTGAGCTAAAACATCTTTATAAAATACAGAGTCATCAAAACTGGCTATTGATGTAGAATGAAGTTGTTTAGTTATTAAGGAGACTTTTAAACAATTCAGCACCTATTACCAATATTACAACATCTTTTTACTTTCAGTAATGGATTACAGATCCACAGAGGTTTGAGATTCAAAGACTCCATGAGTTTAAGACATTTCCACCTGACAGCTGTATCAGACATATCATACAGGTTGCAGGGATGCTCAGAAAAGTTTGGGCATTTTCTGGGAAGATAATTTTGTTGTAGATTCACTTTCCACTCAGGCAGATTTCTGAGTCCAAACCCTCTGAGTGGTTTCCGTTCTTCTGGAAGGACCAAGCTGAACAAGTTGGGCTGGGTGATTGTGAGATTTGCAGCAGTTACAAGACCAAACATTATTTTATCAAAACAGAAGAGCATACTGTGCACCTATTTCTTAAGCTAACACAGTGTCTGAAACCTGTTTGTTTTATTTTACATCACTACTTACAGTATCATCCTGTTGACAGTCATTCAGAATAAATCACTCTCTAGGACACTGTCACCAAGGTTGTAAATAAAAAAACAAATACCAGACATATTAATAAGTGACAGTCTAACTCTATTAACTGAAAGGAGGAAGTTTCACAAAGTGACTATAACAAACTAGTGATTAAAGAGAGCATCTTTCAAATTTTTCCACTCTGATAAGAGGAAATTCACTGTGCATTTTTGTACTTCAAAGTTTCGTGCACTTGGAGTATTCTGTCCTGAAGGTCAAAATTAAGATTTTATTTAATTTCTAAAGTGAGGATACAGCACGTGATAAATTTTGATGCATTTTAAGTCTCTATCACTATTCTGTGTTCAAAAAGTACCCCCCAATTAATAACATTTTGTTATTCAATGTGTTAGATTTTATTCAATATTCCACCTGAGAATAAGACACACATTTCCTAAGTATTCTTTTCCTTTCAGCATTCATTTTATGTTCATCAAGTAGAACAGTATGTAAGACAAGTAAAGTAAAACAGGTAAAATATATTTAAAAATCCAAGAAATTAAATCTAGTCAGATGCCTGAAAAAGGTCAGTATTGGATCATCAGAATATGATGGAAGAAACTCAAAACCAGGCTATGCACAAAGCTTTTTTTTTTTTAATTCACCCCAGCTAGTGACATATTAAGGCCTGAAATTTAGGAGTTTTCTTCACCTCTATTTGTCTCTGAGGCAAGTAAAATTGTACTCATATTTCAAATAAACAGTATTAAAAAATAAAAATCAAAATTCTATTAAATGATTGCTTTTATTGAGTGTTAAACACAGAATAAAACCTTAAAGCTGAAGGATGGTGCATTGGATCAGGCAGCAATACTCAATTCTGTAATATAAATAAGCACTAACAGTGGGTATCAGAAGGGAAGGGAATTGTTGGAGCTGTTGGTGGGGAATATGGGTGCTGTTATCTAGGTCACAGTTTAAAGAGTGTCAGGCATACAGAAAGAATTTCATTAGTTAAAGGAAGCTGGTATTCTCCAATAAAATAAAACACGGCTGCCTAGTCTTATACAGGACAGTGCTCTTCTTTCAGTTGACATTAATTTCGTGGAGTAATTCAATTTCTTTGTTTACAGCAAATAAAAGACACTTTGAGTTTCAAGTCTGGATTGCTGTGGCTTGGTTGACATGAAGCCTCAATTTTAAGACTGGTACTTTTCCATTTTACTTGATGCACACTTGAAGAATTATAGAAAGTAGGCTCCAATTTTACGCATTAGTCTTACCAAAATAAAACTATTACAGAGCCTAGAATTGTGTCTGCAATAATGAAATGGCAATCTGAACGAGGACTCATTAGAACATGCCACTTAAATGTCAAATAAGAGTGAAAATAAATTAACTTTTCTGAAGAAACTGGGATGCAAGAAAGATATGGACTTTTGGGGAACAAGTCTAGCAAAGGGCAACAAAGACAATTAGGGGACTTGAGCATCTCTCTTATGAAGAAAGGCTGAGAGAGCTGTGACTGTTCAACCTGGAGAAGAGAAGGCTTAAGAAGGAATTTATCAATGTGTATAAATACCTGACGGAAAGGAAAAAAGAAGAGGGAGCTTGACTATTGTCAGTGGTGTCCAGTGACAGACAAGGGGCAGTCTGCACAAATTAAAACACAGGAGGTGCCATCTGAACATCAGTAAACACTTTTTTTTTTACTATAAGGGTGACAGAGCACTGGCATAGGTTGTAGAGTCCCCACCCTTAGAGATATTCAGAAGCCACCTGGACATTGTCCTTAGCAACTGGCTCTATACAGCCCTGCTTGAGCAGACCTCCTGCCTTCCAGCTTCAACTAACCTGTGAATCCCATGAAAGTACTGGAGTTGTCAAAGCTAACCCTAAAGCAACATGTCAGAAACTTACCGGCTGATACCAAAGAGAAGGCTACTTAGTTAATTCATCTCATCTTATTAATTAGTAGGTGCGAAGTGCGAAGAATGTATTCTTAAAACAGAAGCTATAGATGTGTTACAAGGATTACTGGATTAAACAACTTGTGTTACACAGAAGGCCAGTCTAAGTGATAGCAATAGAAATGCATGGATTCTTTGCCCATGAAGAGCCTCTAGGCATCAGTTAATTTACTTCAACTGAACCTTTCTTTTATAAGAAATAAATTTAATCAAAGGCAGGTACTACAGAAAATGCCATCTGACATATGGCTAAAATTTTGGAGTTCTAAAGCAGTTTAAAAGTCTCACTTTTGAGCTTTTAAACCTCAATCTCCTGTGACTCTAGTGGTTGCTTGATCACAGAAGCAACAATCATAGGACCAGTGGCAAAAGTCTTAACATTGGTATAAAATAAATTCTTACCAAAAAAAAAAGTGTGATCAACTATCACTTTAACTGATTTATTTTCTAGAACAGACATCAATTGACCATGTCATTGCTTTATGGCTTAAATCTTAAAACAGAAGGTGCTGAAGCCCTGTAGGAACCATTGGCAATGAAAAATGTATCAAACTGAGCAGATAGATGCAGTTTCTCGTGCTGGTTGAACTACTGGTTAAAGACTAGATAAGAGATTGAAGGGTACAGCAAGCATCAAGACAAATGCAAAGGGACAGTGTTGGTAACATGGTGAGAAGATTTCTCTTCAGCTCTACTTGCCAGGACAACACATTTTCTGTGACTGTCACTTCTCAAGAACCATTAAGGAACCATACACATGCCTGACAGGCCAAGTGCTCTAAGATATCATCCAAACTGCTTGCTTTCGTGACCCAAGTCCAGAAAAATAACACTCTGCTAGTCTTGAAACATGTCTTGATGGCTAGGATGTGGGATGACTTTACAATTGCTACTTCAGTTGCAGTGATTTAAATTCTCATTTAACTGACACTGTTCTGCAGTGCTACTTTTATCTTCTTCTAATTGAACGTGGCAAAATATTCAGTTTATGCCTCGTAGCTGCACAGGTGATAGTATAATAACATGCGATAATTACATTTTACTGTCTCAGTTGTTATTAACACTTGTATTCAAAATTACCCACAGTTTTCAGTTGTCACCTTCAGAGTTAAGACTGCAACAGGTAAGAAAATCTGTGCTAGTAACTGCCTTTTAGTTGCAGAGATCTTCTATATAAGATTTGGGGGGTTTTGGTACCTTATTTGCTAAGAAATTAAAAATGCAGCATTTCATAGAATGTCATAAACTACACTGAGAATGCTTTCATGTCAGTGTTTTCAGGTCACTCAAGAATTGGTGAAAAAGATTAAAAATTCCTGCAGATTTCTCCACCTACCTAAGACATCAAATTGTACCATACATATTTTTATGTTCCACAGAGAGATGAGCAAGCTGAAGATGAAGTGCAGTACATCTGTATATCAAAAGTATTTGTGCATGGGAAGCCATATCCGCGTAGTAAAACCAAACAAACCTGCAGCTCTAATTAGGTGTATACAAAGCCATATCCGTGTAGTAAAACCAAACAAACCTGCAGCTCTAATTAGGTGTATACAAAGTTGCACTCCAAAACGCTGATCCTTGTGTGGTTTTGACAGATAGGCCTCTGCAGACATCGCGTTAATGTTCAATAGTAACTATACATTTCAACAGAATATTAAGAATTTCTAGAAGACCACCATAGCACAAAATAAAGGACATCTTTATGACAGTATATTTACATACATGATGTCACCTTGCCTAGAACAGTTTCCACTTCTCTTCCGCATACTCCAAAAATGAGATACTAGAAATAAATTAGGTACAACAAAAGGGTGCCAAAAATTATCCAAATCATTGAATGATTCCCACAATGTGATACAAAAGAAACCAGCGTGACACATAAATGAGTTTGCAAAGGAGTTATGAAAACACAAATGACAGATGGGTGGAGACGGGTAAGAAAGAAAGTGGGGGAAAAAAAAGCCAGCTAAAGTGAGAAAAGGACAACAGTTCTCCAGATTCTCCAGACTAACCCTTCAGATATGTATTTAGAGACTTGATCTTTCACATGTGCAAGTTAAAAAAAAAAAAAAAAAAAAAAAAAAAAA